>JABUQX010112036.1:2500-25375 GCA_015478945.1 Trachelipus rathkii | reverse complement strand
CATTGTACTTCGTTCGGCCCTGATTTGGGTGTTTAACGTTTCGCATTTATCGTGAAACGCTTTCACGCGTTTTAATTGCGCCAATACTATGGCAATAACAATAACAAAAATAGCAATAATAATAATAATAATAATAATAATAATAATAATAATAATAATAATAATAATAATAATAATAATAATAATAATAATAATAATAATAATAATAATAATAATAATAATAATAATAATAATAATAATAATAATAATAATAATAATAATAATAATAATAATAATAATAATAATAATAATAATAATAAAAATAATGATAATAATATTTGTTGAATTTGTAATAAAGGAAGAAGTATTTTAAATAATTGAAGTATAACTTTATTTCAGTTAACAGGTATTGTGAGTGTGGCTCAGTTGTTAAACGTTGAGCTACGATGTGGACTAATGGTTGCTAAAAGATATATTAAGCTCATAGGCCTGAGCGTTTGCCATTAAAGTTAAAAATGCACCTTGTTCTTTTTCTTTTTTTTCTTTTATATAACTTTAGGTTATGGATTTCAAGTTTTCTTTATTTATTTTTTTTAGTTCGATAAATTAAAGGGGCTTATATAATTTTTCTCTTAGCAAACTGTGATATTTTCTTATGTTCTAATCATATATATATATATATATATATATATATATATATATATATATATATATATATATATATATATATATATATATATATATATATATATATATATATATATATATATATATATATATATATATATATATTATATATTTTTTTGTATATGTTTTTATAATATATATATAATATATATATATAATATATATATATATATATATATATATATATATATATAATGTAGGTTTAACTGATTTTAGAGCATTTGTTTTTGTAAGAAATATTTAAAATTTTAAAACTAAAAATGAAAAGAACTTTAGAGTCTCGACCTAGATAGACCCCGTGGTAATTTCAAAATAAAAAATGAAATGAAAACTTGTAATTAATTTTCAGTTTCTCATAAAATTAACGTAAAAATATTCCATTTTCTTTCAGTATCATTAATTCAATGGGAACCTCTAAAGTAGTAGGAGGGCTATATTGGAGCACGAAAAACCCACCCCAAAAACCCACCCAACGAAAAACCCACCTAGCTGAGTTACCGTCCTGACCTTTTTTTGACAATTTTCCTGCCTTTGACCTTTTGGGCTTGACCTTTAGGCTTGACCTTTTTTGAGCCCAAATTTTTTACCTGACCTTGACCTTTTTGGGCCTTGACCTTTTTTTGGCCTTTACCTTTTTTTCGACCAACCCTTCCGTCTTCCATGGGTCAATTTTGGCCCACGGTATTTTTCGGCAACCCTAATTTTTTGAGAACCCTAATTTTTTGAGAACCCTAATTTTTTGAGAACCCTAATTTTTTGGCAACCCTAATTTTTGGCAACCCTAATTTTTCGGCAACCCTAATTTTTGCAACCCTTCGAAGAAGGGTTGCGCCAAACGGTTGCGTAAGCAACCGTTGTACGTATTGCCCCTCTATTTTACGCCCCCTAATTTTTCGACCGTGGGCCATTTTTGCCCACGGTAATTTTTGGCTAACCTTTAGGGGCTTAGCCCTTTTTGATGTCGTTACCTTGTTTGACCATGATATTTCGACCAACCCTTTGGTCTTCCATGGGTCATTTTTAGCCCACGGTAATTTTTGGTCATCCGTGGGTCAATTTTGGCCCACGGTAATTTTTGGCTACCCTTTGGTCTTCCATGGGTCATTTTTTGCCCACGGTAATTTTTGATCTTCCTTTAGGGGCTTAGCCCTATTTTTGATGTCTTTACCTTGTTTGACCATGATATTTCGGCATTAACCTTGCCGTACACCATGGGTCATTTTTGACCCACGGTAATTTTTTGGCCTTCCTTTAGGGGCTTAGCCCTTTTTTGATGTCTTAACCTTGTTTGACCATGATATTTAGTCCTTGACCTTGCCATATACCATGGGTCATTTTTGGCCCACGCCAATTTTCTGGCCACTCGTGCCCCACCCGTCACATATTTCGTTCCTAACTTGAACGCATGTATGGATCTATCCTAACTTGAACACCTACACACACACACACACACACACACACACACACACACACACACACACACACACACACTTATACACACATTCACTATGACACTTATACACACATTCACTATGACACTTACACTCACCCATAGATACTTGCACTTACATTTACACTTATTCACACGTACAAACACACTACCATCCCTTTGGTCGTTCATGGGTCAATTTTGACCCACGGTAATTTTTTGTCCTTCCTTTAGGGACTTAGCCCTTTTTTGATATCTTAACCTTGTTTGACCATGATATTTCGCCCTTGACCTTTTGTATTCTACGGTACAATTTTGATGCCTCAGCATTATTGATGCCCCAACTTTGATGGCTTTGATGGTTCCCAATCACCGTAAGGAGTATCTAGTGATGTTCTATTAGTGTTCTATGAGTATTAGATGAGTGCCAGGTGAGTGCCAAGTGAGTGCCAATGAGTGCCAATGAGTGCCAAGTGAGTGCCAATGAGTGCCAAGTGAGTGCCACATAGTGCCAAGTGAGTGCCACATAGTGCCAACTGAGTGCCACTTTTTCAAGCCTTTTCTAGCCTCCCCTGAGCCTAGAATAGCCCTAATATGGGTGTCTACCCCTAGGTAATAAGGTATGAGGATTCGAATGGTGTATATTACAAGCTGCTAGAATGCTTCCTACTACGAGTTAGTATTTTTATAACACTTATAGCATGACAGAATATATATCTAAAGAGTTACACAGTTGAGACAGTGATCGCAAACGTTTCCGAGTCCGCGTCCGCAGGTCAGCCCATCCGCGAAACCGCCGCCGCGTGCGCCCGCAGGCGCAATATTTCCGCGTAACCGCCGCCGCGTGCGCCCGCAGGCGCAATATTTCCGCGTAACCGTCGCCGCGTGCGTCCGCAGACGCAAAATTCCCGCGTGAACGAAAAATATGATATCAATGTAAACTATTCAAAGAATTTCGTTTCAAATATACTATGAGTCATTCATTTTTTACTACAATTGTACGAAATTTTATTAAAAACATATACTTTACATACCTTAAAGCAGTAAAGCAGTAAAACAATAGAGGTGTTATTACCTAACACCTAGGGGATTAGTATGCCTTTGTTTTACTGCTTTACTGCTTTAACTTTCTGCTTTACTGCTTTAACTCATGTTTTACTGCTTTAACTTTCTGCTTTACTGCTTTAACTTTCTGCTTTACTGCTTTAACTTTCTGCTTTACTGCTTTAACTCATGTTTTACTGCTTTAACTTTCTGCTTTACTGCTTTAACTTTCTGCTTTACTGCTTTAACTTTCTGCTTTACTGCTTTAACTCACATACATTACATACCTTAAAGCAGTAAATCAGTAAATCAATAGAGGTGTTACCTAACACCTATGGGGATTAGTACGCTTTTGTTTTACTGCTTTACTGCTTTAACTTTCTGCTTTACTGCTTTAACTTTCTGCTTTACTGTTTTAACTCATATATTTATTAACATTATGTTTTCTTTTATATTTTTTATTTTTGTTTTATTACTTTTTATTTATTATTATTTCTATTTTTATTTTTGTTTTAATACTTTTTTATTTTTAATTTTTAATGTAAGAATAAAAACACACAGAGTTTCTGTTATATAAACATTTTATTTTAATAAAATTGTACGAAATTTTATTAAAAACCTTTTTATATATACGAGTTTTAAGGGAAGTAAAATCGCGTTTTTTCATTTTAAAGCATTTATTACATAATCAGAAACTATAAAATCATTGACATACAAATTTTTAGCATCAAATATATTTACAAGTTTATTAAAACATACATTATTTAAAAAACATATAATGAAATAAATACAATAGACTCCACATAAATTGGAATATAAGGGTTGAACAGGGTAAGACATAGTTTTTACACAGCTTACATTATTATATTTTAAAAATAAGGTAATATAATGATTATTCAATATAAATTTTAAGTTCAAAGAATCAATTATGTGAACAGTATCGTTTTTTGCTCTATAAACGGAAATCCAATGTCCTGTTGAGGTGATGTGACGAGGCAATGTATTGAATATGAGGCAGGTATCCTTCTCCAACTTTACAGAGTTTATTTCGTTAATAGCAAACACGCCTAAAAAGCGAGGTTCATTTTTAAACACCGATTTTATTTCCGCTTCATTCATCTTTAATAATTCAAAAGTACGTTGCGTACTCTGTCAATTTCAATGAGTTGAGGATGCTCAAGATAGATCACTACAGTGATGGGTGATTGTAGAATCGATCCAAAAGAGAGATTTAGTCCTAGGGTGCCCTTTCTCAAAATGTTTAAATGATAGGCGTTACAAGCTGAAAGGTCTGCAGTAAGATCATAGGCGTATAAATTACTATTCTTTGCGTATTCTTCAAGATTTAAACCTGTCCCGCTATCATTACATGATACAGTATTGGCTATTAAGTCGTAAAAAGGTCGAGTACAGAGGGATAGGTCTCCGTTGTATAACATTTCATAATCACGTCCGTGAGGCAGTCCATTCACATGTAAACTGATACCCCTAAGTCCGAAAGGTGTGAATTTATAGGGCGACTTTTTATAATTCCCGGAGTAGGCTTCATGCTCCACAATCCCTATTATTACTTTCTGTGGTAAATTTCCGTTCACAATGTTAGGGATATTGATACTCGATAATCCTTGAGTGAAATTAAATATCTTGGTTTCAACTCTCTTAATAGGGTACTTTGCTGTAGTATTCAAAAGCGAATTTTCAATTTCCAAATGACGCTGTGGTGATAATTTCACTTTTCTAACATAGAGATAAGCCTCCAACAGTTTGAAAACAGGTTCTGGACATACAGCTGTAACAGCAGGTTTACTTTTTATTTTAAGAGCAAATTTAGGATTTGACCGTGATAAAAGGATTCTAGTATCTACAGATGGTAGAATGAGTCTTTCTTGAGAGAAGATATCGCCATTTAATCGACCGTAAAATTCATAAGTATTATTTATGACTCTAGCTGCTTTATCTATATGTGCAGCTTCATCTTTGAAGCTATAAAAACCACATGATTTGAGATGAGATTGTTTAGCATCGTCTGAATAATTTAACAAATGTTCTATATAGCTTCTATAAGGATAATTAGCCGCTGATGCACCTAGTGAAGTTCCGTTAAGATATACTTCAACCTGGGTGAAACATGTATACAGGAAATTTGATTCTGTATATACTATATGGTCATCCCCCGTAGGAAGATCTGTACCATCAGGTTTTGTCAATTTCGTTTTTACATATAAAAACACATTAGAGGGGTCTAGGTATTGATCAGAAGTGCCTGGAATATTGAACTCTAGAGGAACATCTGTATTGGTAATTGAATGCAAAGGATTAATACTGATAAAGTTGGACTCGCTAACGCTAATCTGTGTAGGGTTCATTGAGAAGAGATCCAATTCACTCTTACAGCAATCAGGACTAGAAGGATGAAGGAAATGCATCTTGCATGTGCGAGCTCTGGCCGTATAATGAACATTTTCATGAAAAACCTTACTTATATACACAGCTCGTATAAAAGTTATCAGTTAGTAGTTAAATAGCAAATACATCAATACATTTTTTCTTTAGAGGTTTTTTCCGCTTAGTCTTTTTCTTTATGACAATCTTCTTGTTCCCTCGACCTTGTCCTGACATTTTACGTCTTATTTTACGCTTAACATCATCCAACATCTCATCTGAAACATCGGCTATACGTCTTTTTAATGCTGTACGAGGATTATTTCCTGCAGCAATATCTTGAATAGTATGCAAACCTGTTCTTATAGCTTTTTTACCTATATATTCCCCGCCTTTCCTGAGTAAAGGCCTTGCACTTCTCCATAGCTTGGCAAAAAATCCACCAAGACCATACCCCCTCTGCATTTTTGTTCCCCTGAATACCCTTTCTTCGTCCATTATTACAGGAGTATCTTTCTTATACTATCTTTACACTGTGAGAGTATGTTAATGAATGAAAAATATATCTGACTACACCTCTTATATATTCCATTATGCTGTAATTACTGCATCTGTTTCTTTCTAATATGAACTTTGCATAACAATGCACCGTATGTAAAGGGAAAAGGATTTCCTTCTACATCTTTTATATGCACGCGTACAGAGTCAAAATTTGATCTATTCAGAGGTAGATAATGAACATTAGGGAATGTTATAACTTTACTCTCTTTGGGAAAATATACTACTCTTAATAAAGGAGCTTTAGTATTACCTACATATTGATGATCAATTATATTTGTATATACATAAGCCATACCTGGATGATTGAGCATCTCGGATGGGGTACATGTATAATGCAGTACTCGGTCTGCTTCATCTTTTTGTTCATGTGGAGTCATGCGGTTATTCTCCACAGATAGTATAACCCTCTTCAACATAGTAGGGATATCATGAAGTATATCCAACTCAGCATCACGTCTACGAATATGTTTGCGTTGCCATGGTGATCGTTCGAGAAAAAACATGTCCCGGTCTCGTAGGTTTACATTTACTTTTGAACTTAAAGATATTATTACTTTATCTTCATAGGTACGCATTTCAGTTTTGTATACCAGATCCTTACACATAATACTCATATCAAAGAGAACGTTTAAATGACTAAAAATAGCAGGCACCGATTTAAAATAAGACCGTCGCAGAACAAATTCTTCAATGAAGTATTCTTTTGTAGCAAATGTGGTTGTATTCATCTTTTTGGCAATTGTAGTTCTTTTCAGAAAACGAGTACCTTCCGCTTGTAATATAGTTTCAACACATTCTACACTTCTGTACACCGTCATCCAGAATAGATTGTGAGGCAAATTTTCTATGTCCGTATTTAATATCATTTCACATAATCCTACTTCGTATGCATCTCTTTCAAGTTGTATAGGATTCATTAGCACAGTTGTAAAATCCGAGAGTTTATTATCAGGATGTAAATCCAATGAGGCTGAAGAAGGCAGAGTTATATAAAAGTGATCTACACTCTCCATGATTATAATGACAACTGATTAATGATTCTTAACTTCACTTGCTTTTATATAAGTATTAAACTTGGCAGGATATCCCCTCCATTTCACAAGTAACTGCTTATTTTTTCCTTTACCTCTCGTAGCTAATATTTTTTTCAATTTTATATTCATGAGTTACAGGGTTGAACCTTACTTTTTGTATTTCCTGTTTATAAAATCCGCCTTTTATTTTTTCACCATTTAAATCTTCCAGATAATATAACTTTAAACTATCACGACTGAATGGTTGGATATTGTGGACTTTAAAAACTTCCGTAGTCCAACCGGATTCATATCCTTTTCTAAACCTTTCTTCTGTTCGAGAAACTCTTACATAATCGTTTACCTTTATTCCTGAATTATCTTTTATTTTGTTTTCTTTTTCACCCATATGTGCCATACGTCCTCTAGTTTTTGACATCTCTAAAGGAGTTGACTTTATAGTTCTATGGTAAGACCTGTTATAAGAATAAGCCAGATCGTCCAGTATATCAATATATTTAAAAGTATTCATTTTAGTAAAATATCTATGCATGCGTTCTTTAATAGTACGTTGGACTCTTTCAACTATTGCCGCTTTGTTTACGGAAAATGTATTGTAATAGCTTATACCATACTCCCAGAGCATCTCCTGAAACTCTCGCCCCTTGAATTCCATTCCTGAATCTGTCCAAAATGATTTAGGTGTTCTCCGCTCGTCCTCTATAATTTCAAGTACAGCATCGGCCACTGTAGCTGATCTTTTATCTTTTATTGGCCTCAACCACAAGTATCTAGAGTATACGTCAATTGTAAAAAGTATATATTGAAAACCTTCATTATAAGAGCTGTATTTAATCATTTCCGATAAATCTAACTGCCATATGCTATCGAGCTGCGGAGATATGGTTTTCCGTGTAGGAAATTTTTTTCTTACAGGTTTATGTAGAGTAAATGCCTCTTCACCCTCCAAATATGCTTTTAACTCTTTTTTCTCAATATTAGGATACCTTAAAGCAAACCTAGTGAAACCCCCAAAACTATTTGGCTCCCTCAGATTGAAGTAATACTTATCAACTACCTCCTTCGCCTCCATGTTGTCTACTGACACACGTGTAAACGTTATATATATATATATATATATATATATATATATATATATATATATATATATATATATATATATATATATATATATATATATATATATATATATATATATATATACTACTCGTCATATATATATATATATTTGTCACAAAAATGTGATATTAGGTCACAAGGGAAAAAGAAAGAGAAAAAGATTTAAAATAACATTTATTTATACACAAACATTACAACTAAATATATATGATAATACATAATTACGATTTAATCCAACTAGACCTATTATAAGGTGTTTTTCTTAGTCGGCCTCTGGTAACACGTTTAAATTTATCTGATGCGTAAGAAGTGCCTGATGGACTTGAATCAGGTCTTGGCGTAACGGGGATATTATCTAAGTCTGCTAATCGGCTTGTATTTAAGATTAAAGTTCTGGGGAAATTAATAGTCTGAAGTTCTTGTTTGATATCATTCCATCCTTTTACAGGTCCTTTCTTCCAGTTACGTGAGAGATCAGCTATCAAATCCACAATATTTGAGCCTTTAACTATTTCATCATCAATTACGATCTGTCCTGCTTCATTCAAAAATAATTGTTCTTTTAAAATATTATATAAAGCTATTCCTGATTTACGCACTCTATTAGGTAAGCTCTCCTCTAGGATATTTTTAAATTTATCTTCATTTTTCACTTCAAGTTTTACTTCATTAGGTATATCTACATCATCGGTTACCGGGATACGTAGGGATGGATGTAGGTGCAAGTCTTTAAGATCTATCAATTTTTGTATGGCATCCTGGTATAAGATGCGTTTCTCATGGATGTTAATGTCTGAATTTAATATCCTGTACACTTCTTTCTCATATTTGGTTATCTGTTCAACTTTAGGATCATATAAGCTAGGAGGTAGAGGCTGCTGGAAAGATAATGAGTCGTTCACAATATAAGGATTCTGTTGGTGCAACTGTTGCTGCTGATGTGAAAGAGGTTGTAATGTCAATGCATTGGGCTGTAATATCTGCGTGTATGGGGGTTGTGAATGATGAAACTGTGATTGTGGATTTTGCGCAGTGTGCGGCAATAACTGTCCATATTGAGGTTGTGAATGATGAATCTGAGGAACTGAATTCTGTACAGATGCTGTATTATTATACTTCATTTTCTCATACTCATTATATGGAAGTACAGCAACCTTCTTCATTATGGGGACAACCACTTAGTTATCAGGGGAGCTATAACGGAGAAGAGTAATGGCAGGAATACTCCTCCCCCTCTCTGTAGTAACTTCTTTTTATTTTTCAAATTTTTAATGTTGAGGGAGAGTTTTTTAATGATGTTTCTATAACGACGTAGCTTTACCTTCTGAGGCCTGTTTAAAGGAACATTTCCTTTTATAAGATTTAAACAGACTTCACATACACACTGGATGAATTTCTCATCCTCCCTAATTAGTTTACGTTTTTCAGATGGTTTCAACTTTTTAAATTTTTTTATAAGAGGTAAATACTTTGCAACTAGAGCACTCATTATTCAGGTATGTATACAGTTTCTATCTCATAGGGCAGAATGTTGGTACGGAGCAGCACTCTGTGCGTGTTTTTGGGGTGAAGTTCACACATCAAATAACCGTGGGGGATTGAAGTAACCTCTTTATATACTTTTAAGAACTCTTTCCTTTGAAGAGGAAACATTTGAGTTGCCAATACATTAATTTGACTCATGTCTCTTCTCTGTCCAAACAACAGTAAATACTGTGTGTTTAAAGAAACACTTCGCATATGCTTGCTTTGATGAAAAATATTCTGCGTTATGAAAAACACAGAGATATTTAGATGGTGAGAATAAACTGTGAACGCTTCTGCTATTTCCAAATTCAATTTGTGCATTAAATCATCTAATACAATAATTTTGTGGCCTTGTATATTGTCCAGCGATCTAATATCGTATATGCCTTCATGAAATTGAATCACATCTTTATATTCTTTAAATTTTTCCTGATAAACATTATAACACCATATTATTTTTACAGGGGTTTGTTCAAATATCTCCATTTCCTTTAAAATATTTAATAATAGAAAGGTTTTACCACATCCTGTCGGCCCAGCTACAAGACATGTAGCCGGACTTCGGAACGTAAATTTCTCCACATCCATACTCGTCAAGTAGATAATGAATAATGAGTTTAATTAAAGCAGTAAAGCAGTAAATCAAAACCTTACTAACCCTTTGTTGCTAAGCAACACCTCTATTGATTTACTGTTTTACTGTTTTAAGGGTTGTAAAGTATATGTTTTTAATAAAATTTCGTACAATTTTATTAAAATAAAATGTTTATATAACAGAAACTCTGTGTGTTTTTATTCTTACATTACAAATTAAAAATAAAAAAGTATTAAAACAAAAATAAAAATAGAAATAATAAAAAATAATAATAAATAAAAAGTATTAAAACAAAAATAAAAAATATAAAAGAAAACATAATGTTAATAAATATATGAGTTAAAACAGTAAAGCAGAAAGTTAAAACAGTAAAGCAGAAAGTTAAAGCAGTAAAGCAGTAAAACAAAAGCGTACTAATCCCCATAGGTGTTAGGTAACACCTCTATTGTTTTACTGCTTTACTGCTTTAAGGTATGTAATGTATGTGAGTTAAAGCAGTAAAGCAGTAAAGCAGAAAGTTAAAGCAGTAAAGCAGAAAGTTAAAGCAGTAAAACATGAGTTAAAGCAGTAAAGCAGAAAGTTAAAGCAGTAAAGCAGAAAGTTAAAGCAGTAAAACATGAGTTAAAGCAGTAAAGCAGTAAAACAAAAGCATACTAATCCCTTAGGTGTTAGGTAACACCTCTATTGATTTACTGATTTACTGCTGTTAGGTAATAACACCTCTATTGTTTTACTGCTTTACTGCTTTAAGGTATGTAAAGTATATGTTTTTAATAAAATTTCGTACAATTGTAGTAAAAATGAATGACTCGTAGTATATTTGAAACGAAATTCTTTGAATAGTTTACATTGATATCATATTTTTCGTTCACGCGGGAATTTTGCGTCTGCGGACGCACGCGGCGGCGGGTACGCGGAAATATTGCGCCTGCGGGCGCACGCGGCGGCGGTTACGCGGTAATTTTGCGCCTGCGGGCGCACGCGGCGGCGGTTTCGCGGATGGGCTGACCTGCGGACGCGGACTCGGACTCGGAAACGTTTGCGATCACTGTCTCAACTGTGTAACTCTTTAGATATATATTCTGTCATGCTATAAGTGTTATAAAAATACTAACTCGTAGTAGGAAGCATTCTAGCAGCTTGTAATATACACCATTCGAATCCTCATACCTTATTACCTAGGGGTAGACACCCATATTAGGGGCATTCGGGGCTCAGGGGAGGCTAGAAAAGGCTTGAAAAAAGTGGCACTCAGTTGGCACTATGTGGCACTCACTTGGCACTATGTGGCACTCACTTGGCACTCATTGGCACTCACTTGGCACTCATTGGCACTCATTGGCACTCACTTGGCACTCACCTGGCACTCACCTGGCACTCATCTAATACTCATAGAACACTAATAGAACATCACTAGATACTTCTTACGTTGATTGGGAACCATCAAAGCCATCAAGTTAGCGTGGGTCAAAATTGACCCATGGTATATGGCAAGGTCAAGGCCGAAATATCATGGTCAAACAAGGTTAAGACATCAAAAAAGGGCTAAGTCCCTAAAGGAAGGACAAAAAAATTACCGTGGGTCAAAATTGACCCATGGACGACCAAAGGGATGGTAGTGTGTTTGTACGTGTGTATAAGTGTAAATGTAAGTGCAAGTATCTATGGGTGAGTGTAAGTGTCATAGTGAATGTGTGTATAAGTGTCATAGTGAATGTGTGTATAAGTGTGTGTGTGTGTGTGTGTGTGTGTGTGTGTGTGTGTGTGTGTGTGTGTGTGTGTGTGTGTGTGTGTGTAGGTGTTCAAGTTAGGATAGATCCATACATGCGTTCAAGTTAGGAACGAAATATGTGACGGGTGGGGCACGAGTGGCCAGAAAATTGGCGTGGGCCAAAATTGACCCATGGTATATGGCAAGGTCAAGGCCGAAATATCATGGTCAAACAAGGTTAAGACATCAAAAAAGGGCTAAGCCCCTAAAGGGCGCCCTAAAATTACCGTGGGCAAAAAATGACCCATGGTGTACGGCAAGGTTAATGCCGAAATATCATGGTCAAACAAGGTAAAGACATCAAAAATAGGGCTAAGCCCCTAAAGGAAGATCAAAAATTACCGTGGGCAAAAAATGACCCATGGAAGACCAAAGGGTAGCCAAAAATTACCGTGGGCCAAAATTGACCCACGGATGACCAAAAATTACCGTGGGCTAAAAATGACCCATGGAAGACCAAAGGGTTGGTCGAAATATCATGGTCAAACAAGGTAACGACATCAAAAAAGGGCTAAGCCCATAAAGGTTACCCAAAAATTACCGTGGGCAAAAATGGCCCACGGTCGAAAAAATTAGGGGGCGTAAAATAGGGGGGGTAATACGTACAACGGTTGCTGACGCAACCGTTTGGCGCAACCCTTCTTCGAAGGGTTGCAAAAATTAGGGTTGCCGAAAAAATTAGGGTTGCCAAAAAATTAGGGTTCTCAAAAAATTAGGGTTCTCAAAAAATTAGGGTTCTCAAAAAATTAGGGTTGCCGAAAAATACCGTGGGCCAAAATTGACCCATGGAAGACGGAAGGGTTGGTCGAAAAAAAGGTAAAGGCCCAAAAAAGGTCAAGGCCCAAAAAGGTCAAGGTCAGGTAAAAAATTTGGGCTCAAAAAAGGTCAAGCCCAAAAAGGTCAAAGGCAGGTAAAAAATTGGGCTCAAAAAAGCCTCAGGTGGGTTTTTCGATGGGTGGGTTTTTCGTTGGGTGGGTTTTTGGGGTGGGTTTTTCGTGCTCCAATATAGCCCTCCTACTACTCTCTAAGCTCTCGTGGAAGAACGAATGAAAATATTAAAAGGTTTACTAACAATATTTATTATTATTATTATTATTATTATTATTATTATTATTATTATTATTATTATTATTATTATTATTATTATTATTATTATTATTATTATTATTATTATTATTATTATTATTATTATATTAATTTACTAAAATGACCATTATAGCTAATATTCTTCTTCAGCATTTGTGATTAATATTAGTAATTAAATGAAGGATTGAAGGAAACTGCTGTATTTCATCCAGCAGCATCCCTTTCAGAGCGGTGGGCAGTTTTCTTTTTTAAATAGATTATTTATTAAGGTAATGGCGAATGTGGTAAACCAGCAATGAAATTGGAACTCATACAAGCTTGGAGTAATAAATTTATTGAAAACAATGACTTAAAGATAGATTTCAAATCTGTAACAGCTTTGTTTTTGTTTTTAATGCAGTTGTATATTCACGATATAAGGGGAAAGTTTTTTCTCAAACTACAAATGAAAAGACTTCAAAGTGGATTAAAGATGAAATGAAATATGCAATAATGAACATACTTAAAGGAAATTTTGAATGCTTAGTGAATGTTAAAAGTCATCTTCCTTGGCCTCAAGAAATATTTTTCCATGTAGGAACCCTGAAATCGAGCCCTCAATAACATCAACTTCAATAAATTCAATTGATATAAGATCTTCTATTGCAGAAAGATGTTTAGGTTATATTGATACTAAAAAGAATATGGGAGGTGATAAGGAAACCAAAAGAGAAATAATAATAAAAGGAATTCCAAAACGGTCAAAAGGTCTATAAAAGAATAGAAATTTATGCAAAATAAATATGAATTTCTACTTCTACGGAAGAAAAAGTTTCGCAGTAGTGGAGTAGTAAAAAATAAATGTTTCCATACATCACATTTATAGCAAAGTTAGTGTTTAAAGTCCCTGTTACATGAGTAAACTAACTCAGAGAGGTTTTTCTGAAGGAAGAATAATGTTTATGAAGAGAAAAGATCAAGATTACTTTTAAGCTTATGAAGAAAAGCTGATTTTTCTGCATCGTAATTTTCGAATATTTAAATAAATTACATCAAAAATTATAATTGTTTGGAAAATAAGGATGAAAATCTGATACTATTTTTCAATGACTATTTTATAATGTTATACAAATAAATAATGAATTAATATTGTTAGAAAATTAAAGGAACAATTAATTAATTTTTCAGGGTTTTCAGACGTATTTTATAATAATAAATAAATAAATCTTGAATTTAAGTGACTGTGTTGTCCTAATTGTTAAACCAAATCTCATAAAAAAAAAAAAAAAAAAAAAAAAAAAAAAAAAAAAAAAAAAAAAAAAAAAAAAAAAAAAAAAAAAAAAAAAAAAAAAAAAAACACTGCTGCAGGTGTTTTTTTTTTTTTTTTTTTTGTTGTTTTTTTTTAGTTATTATTTTCAACAATTTGAAAGATATTTGTAAGAATTACCAATATGCAATAATAACAACTATATTATGCTTCATTATTAGTGAGGCTAGTTGAATTTTATTCAAGATTTTCACTGATATATCTTATAAATATTTGAAATAGATGAGAATGAAAAAAATTAATTTTGAAAATTTAATACAAAAGTACAAATGTATGTATCTTTAAATTTTATTGACTAGAAGATAATAACTAGATTCCATTATTAAAATTACCATATAAATTTTTCAGTAAATAAAAAAGTTCAAATTCATTCCTCTTTGGTTATAAATTTACTAGAATATATTTTGAATTTCCGTTATTTTATAAATTTAGTGAAAGCTACAGTATAAAACTAACTTGTAACATTGGATTGAATTAAGTCAGTGAATGAATTACATTTTCCAATTTTATTTCACATAGTAACTATCTGGCTGTCTAACCTGTCTTAGATATTTATATATCCTTACAAGTTTTTGAGCTTTTTCTGATCCAAGTCTATTTCGAACTTTCGACCAATCAATACCAAATATAGAGAAAATTCTTTCAATTGATCCAGAACTGGCAGGGCATGAATGTAAGTGTGTCAAAAACTGGCAAAACCCATCTGGTAACTTTTCTTTATCAGTACAATTTTTCAATTTAATATTCATGATATTCCACCATATATCTGGACCTAACTGTGACACCAGTGATTCTTCTAACATATGGCCTGGAAAAACAGTTTTAACTTTTACCTGTAAGTCATTAGTAAACTAAGATATTCAGGATAATTTTTTGCAAGCCAAAGTTCAGCCTCAATTTCATTATTTTCTTCAAGGAGCTGACCTAAATGTTGAAATTAAGTAATATATTATCTATATAATATATTACTTAATTACTTTTTAGTTACTTAATTATTTTTCAAATATTGCTTAGCTAGCAGTTTAAAAACTCTTTTTAGCACAAACCTTTTTAAGTTTGGAAGAGGATTAGCCTCGGATCTCCGCTCTCCATCCCATAATTACCTTGGGGTACAGGGGAAATTTGTAAGGGAATTCATACTCCCTATGACTAGTCCAAACGATTCAATAGTAAGACCCATAATGAATCAACAAAGATATGTATTGTCCTGTATGACGGCCCTTCTGCCCTAAACATCTCAATTTCAGATATGTAAGACAGTAATAAAGAGTGGAACACCAGCAGCTAAGCCGCAAACCGTAAGTTGCAACCGGATGTTGCGAATGTTGCAAAGCAACATTTGTTTTTTGACGCTTGATACGTCAAAGCTAGGGTTTCTAAGGTCGGTAAGACCAAATTTAAGATCTGGAAGACCGTTTCCTAGTTAAACATTTCTGAAAAGTATACTTTTGTAAAAGTTTCCTGTTTGAGCAAGGAATCAAATACACGATATAGTATATATATATATATAATATATATAAAGTATATATTATATATTATATATATATATATATATTATATATATATATACTAATATATATATATATTATTATCTAACTATATTGTATATATATATATATATCATATTATATATAGGCCTTAAGTAATACATGAGTGCTCCAAAATAATTTAGTATTGGAAAGTTTGGTAATAATTTTTATAGCAAAATTAAAATTAAAAAATTCGATTTGCTATTAAAAAGAACTTACTTTTTTTATTTTTGTGCTTCAAATTGATTTAATTTTCCAATTCATTTTATTTAATTTATAGATATATATAATATATATTATATATATATATATATATATATACTCTCGTATTGCTAGAGAGATCATCCCCAATAATGATAACTAGAGCTTAATACGTATATATTATATATATATATATACTCAGTTCAACCTACTTATATATATATTATATATATGCTCCACCTCTCACATCTCGTACTATATATCTGTATAATACAGTGTGATCTTATACTCTGAATATATATATTATATTAATTTGATATATATAATATAATATATATTTTTATTATATATATATATTTTTTTTATTGTTATTTTTTATTATTAGATATAATATATATTATTTTTTATATATATTATATTTATTTTATTAGTTAATATTATTATTATTTATTTTTATTTTATATATATATATATATTATATAATATTATTATATATTAATATATATATATTTCATATATATATATATATATAAACTTAATATAGTAATATATATATATATAATATATATATTAATAATATAATATATATTATATATATATTATATATAAGTAATGTCTCAGATTATTTTATAATGCCTCAGTAATGTTAGCTAGTATGAAACGTTGCTAAGTGTACCTTATACAGTAAACAAAATTATATTTTGGAAATATTTTTTTTATTCTAAGGTTGGGTATAACTTTTTATTTTTTTTATTTATTATTTATTTTTTTTTTTTTTTTTTTTGAAGTAATTTTTTTTTTTATTTAACTAATGAGATATTACCTAGGGTAATAATACGCCAAAGATTGAGCATTAAGTCGGTCCTTATCAGGTACTCCCGGTGTTAATACGTAATCGGGGGGTACTAATCCCCCCCTTCGTGGATAATGGTTCTCCGTGAAAACCTCTCACTGACCTCTTTGGTTTATATTATGAGGGTGTCGCGGGTGCTTCCTCCTGACCTATCCTCACCTACGGGGTATGAAATGTCCCCCCCCTCTGTCGGCTCGAGCCCCCTAAAAAAACTTAAAATTTTCCCAAAAAAAAACAAAATTATTTCACCAAAATTTAAGTAGGGCTTACGTAGCTACTCGCGTAGTAGTGGGACAGGAGGGTAGGACGTTCATTTACCTATCGAGAGAGAGGATGGAGTCGTGAGGTGAACCTACCCCGCTAACACCCAAATACCAAAGATCGGGGGTTCCGGTAAGACCATCCCCTGGAATATATAATATATATATATAATATATATATATATATAGTGTCAGGCGGGGTGTAGTCCGCCCCGTCGTCCACCGGGAGGCCGAGAGACCCGACTCTGTACATCTTGGCGTTTTACCTCTATAAGTTAGTAACAAATTTATGGTAGTGATTAATAAAAATAAAAATTTTCTTCAAAATAAAAAAAAAAAAAAAATAAAAAAAAAAAAATAATAATAAAAGATAGTTAAAATTCCATCTCCTATAGAATATTTAAGAATATCTTAATCAAATATATAATATATTTATAATAATTTGTTTCTGTAGTAGAGATACACTGCTCGTATTCTCTAGGTCTACATACTGTGTAGCATTTAGAAAAAAATCTTGTGACCAATCTTATATATATATAGAGATTAATATAATGAAATTTATTAATATAATATTATATATAGTTAAAGATATAGTGACTCATTTTAAGTATATCTATAATAATTATATATAATAAATATTATATTAATAATATATATGATTATAGTATTTATAAGAATTATTAATAATAATTAATATATATAATTATCTATATATATTAATTATAACGTAATGCCCGAGTAAGTTGGATATATATGTATATAATGTATTAATATATTAATTATAATAAATATATTAATATTATATAATATAAGAGTATATTAAAAATAGATATATAAATATAATATAATTAATATAATAGTATAAATATAATATATATATATATATATATAATATATATATAGATATAATAATAATAATATAATATATATTATATAAATTATATAGATATAATATACTAAATAATAAATATATTACGTTAGAAGTAAATAAAACTAAATATAAATATAATAATTATGAATAAGTTTGATATGTCAATTTGAATGACACATAAAAAATAAAAAAAGTAAGTTCTTTTTATATATAGCAAATGAAATTTTTAATTATTATTAATATATTATGATATAAATATTTTAATTTTCATATATCACACTTATTACTAATATATCAAAAGTATTTTGTAAGCACCGATGTATTACTTAAGGTTATTCCATAATATATTAATAATTAATATAATATAATTATATATTAATATATATATATATATTAATATTATATAATATACATATATTAATAATATATATATACTATATAATTAATATTATATATTATATAGGATATATATTATATTAAGTAATATATATATATATATATATATATATTTATAATATATAATATAATAATATATTTATATATATATATATGATATATAATATTAATTATATTATAATTTTAAAATATTTATATTATAAAAAATATATTTATTTTGTTTGACTATTTTTTAATTTTTTATATATATCAATATATAATAATATATATATATTAAGTATATATATATATTATATAGTTATATTATATATTAATATTATATATATTATATATATATATATATATAATTAATATTATATAATATATATATATATATATTATAATTAGTATATATATTAATAATAATATATATATATATAATAATATACGATCATAGTATTCAGTAATAGTGTTGTAGTACGCTAGGTGGCAAAACCCAGATAGAGGTAGACTCACAAGTAAAAGATAGAAAATCACAACAGCATAGTGAAGCACTTGTAAGTATAAAGTAAATGTGAAAGGTAATTACTATGCATAATAGTAAATATCTAGAGAATGTAAATATTCTATAAATGAATAAGTATACTATCATTAGTGTGGAGATTGTAATTGAGATAGAGGAGTATATTTATAGTTGAATATTAATAATGATATAAAAGAAAATTTTATGTTAACGAAAAAGAAATATTTTATCAATTTTAATGATGGTGATTTATTTATTATTACTCTCATAATAAATATATTTTCATATAAGATACCGAGATGGTTAAGGATAAGTGACAATCAAATTATATATTTCAACTAAACGTTTCTTTTTAATTTAATTATTTTAATGAGAGGTCAGAAATTTATAAAAAGAAAAGAAAAAACTATTTAAATACACTTTAATATTATGAGGTATAAAATAAGTATGAAGTCACTGTTCAGTTTCTAGAAGTTTGATCGGATCTAGGAGAAAGTGATTTCACAATTCTCTTCGTCTGATAGCTAAAGGGGCTGAAAACCCCCTTTTCTATCATTTGTTTCTTTTCGTGGAATGGTGGTGAGTATGATATTAAAAACTTATTCATACTCACACCTAACACCAACTCTCCACATAATGTAAAATATTTTGATAATCCTAAACTATCCTTGAGAAATACTGAAATTGATAAATTAAATAAATATTCTTTGTCCCTTATCAATAGAGTAGAGTTGGAGTTCTCTAAAAAGTATGACAAACTTTTACAGCCTCATAGAGACCCAATTCACTCAAATCATTATCATTAGCAACAAATTCATTCATATAACTATATTATATATATATATATATATATATATTAAATATATATATAATAATTATATAATATATTTAATATATATATAATATATATAGATATATATATATATTATATTATATAAATATATATATATATATTTATATATATATATAAATATATATATATATATATTTATATATATATTATATTATATATATATATATATATATATATATTTTTTATTATAAAATTTAAAGGGAATAAAATAACAGATTATTAATATTTAATGACTTATAATATTTATAAATAAAAACATAAATATAAAATCTATATATAATATATATTATAGTATATATAATATATATATATATATTATATATATATATATATTATAATATATATATATATATATATTAATATAATATATATATATTAATGATATTAATATATATATATTAACCTAGTAGTATATAAATATATATATATACATTTAATATATATATATATATGATATATAATATATATATATAATATTATTACTAATATAGTATATTAATATTATATTTATCATATGTTAATAATTGTTCTTTATGATTCTTGGTGTAACTTATTGGTAGAAAGAATAAAGTTACACTTATATAGAATAAATCCTTGCAGGATTTTAAACTAATTATTCAATATTTAAACTATTTGGTGAAGCTAAATAATTTTTAAATTTTTTTCATTATCTTAAATTTTTTTTTATTATAATTTTTATTAAATTACTCTTTTTTCAAGTATATACTCTATTTACGCTGCCTAAAAAAGTGTTTTTGCTGCAAATTTTGAGATTGTTCTTCAATATTTTTAATTTATTGTTATATTTATGTTATTTTTTATATTAATATTTATTTATAACATTACATTAAAATCAAAGACGGAATTAAATATATTTTGATCATAATCCAGTTATAGTTAGTTAAATTCAATAACAACTTTGGTGGAGGTAATAAATAAATCAATTATTTAAATTGAAATTTTGATTACCTATAGGTTATAGGTTATGTGACGTATATACATCAGAATAGAATTGGTCTGGACTACTTAAGTTTATAGGTTAGGTTAGAGTTATGGTTAGTGATTTAAGTATTAGGTTAATATGGACTAAGTTTAGGTTAGTTATAGGTAAGGTGATTATTAGGTTTAGGTTTGTATAGGTTAGGTTAGGTTAGGTTAGATCAAATGACGTATATGTAATGAATAGGTTGCGTATCGGTTAGGTTATAGGTATACGTTATAGTTATAGTTATAGTTAGTTATAGTAGGTAAGTTAGGTGATTATATATATAGGTATAAGATTTACTATAGGATTAAATATATGGGAGTGATTTAAGGTATATATTCATTATAGTAATTTAATAGTTAAGTTTAATTTGTTTAAAAATGAAATTTTAATTATATTACACTTATATACCATAATAGTTATTGTGTCATTAATGCGCTCATTACAATATAATATAATTTAATAATATGCAATGGCGACAAATAATCAATGACAGTGATGGAAATACTTGAAACATGGTTTATTCAAAAAATTGAATAGTTACTGATGGGGATTATGTTTTATAATATAATAAATGCAAAAATACTCAAAAATGATAACGAAACTCAGAAGTTGATCTAACTAATTTATATAATTTGCGAGTATCGTTGGTTATATGTAAAAAATATATGGAAGGATACACCAGAATTTGTATAAAATATATAAAGGATATATATAGAATTTTAAACATATAATTACACGCATATATATTATATATATAATATATATATATTTATAATATATATATATATATATATATATATATATATATATATATATTATTATATATATATTATATATATAATAATATATAGTATATATATTATATTATATATATATAGTATTAAATATGATCATATATATATATATTATATAATATATATATATATATATTATATAATATATATAGGTGACTAATTTCATTAGTATATAATAGCATAGTCAAATATAAAAAATAAGTACTTGAACTAAAACGTATATCTAAAATAATGTGCCTAGAGATTTATATTAACGTATCTGAAAGCAAATTAATTAATATTATAAATTGATTTTTATCTATTTTATTATATATATATATTATATATATATAGTATTATATATATATATATGTATATATATATATATATATATATATATATATTAATATTAGATATAATATAATATCTATAATATATAATATATTAATATTATATATATAAATATATATATATATATATTATATATATATATATATATATATGTAATATATATTAATATAACATATTATAATATTAATATATATATATTAATATATATAATTATATCATTATATATATACTATATTTAAGTTATATATATTATATATATATATATATATATATTAATATATATATATATATATATATATATATATATTAATTATTATATATATATATAGATATTATTATATAGATATAATAATATATATTAATATATATTATTTATAATAAATATTAAATATATAGTTAATAAGTATATATATATTATATAGATATCATATATATATATATATATAGTATAATATATATATAATATATATATATATATATTATATTAAATATATTATTAAATATTATAATATATATAATATTAATATAATTATATATTATATAATAAAATTAATTATATTATGTAATATATATATTAATGTAATATATAATATATATAATATATAATGTTAAATTTTTTTTTATAAATTTAAATTATTTTTAATTTTTTTTTAATATATATTTTATATATTTGTAATATTATTAATTATTTTATATAATAAGTATCAAATATATTTTGTTAGTATCATATATATAATAAACTATATATTATAAGTAATATATATACATATATATATAT
>JABUQX010112034.1:12500-40000 GCA_015478945.1 Trachelipus rathkii | reverse complement strand
TATTTTATTTTTTCTTTTGTTTTGTACTTCAAATAAATTTTTATTTTTATCTATTTCTTTTTTTTTGCTGATTTATTCTATCATTGTTTCTTTTTTTTCTTATTTTTCTTATTTTTTTTCTTTTTTTTTATCATTTTTTTTTCTTTATAATTATTAATTAAATTAATAAAAAAAAAAAAAATAATTAATAATATACAAAAATAATAAAATAAATAAAAAAAAACGGTTTTAAAACAATAATAAATAATCTTCATTATAAAAAATAAAAAATTAAATATATATAATTAAAAATAATATTAAAATTACATCATAATATTAAAATAAATAAAAAATTAATAATAAATAATAAAATAATAAAAATATATAAATTAAAAAAAAAAAATAATACATATATATTACAATAAAAATTAAAATATAATTAATAAAAAAAATTTTAATAAAAAAAAAAATAAAAAAAAAAAAATAATAATATATAAAAAATTAAATTTAATAAAAAATAAAAAAAAATTAAATTAAAAATAAAAAAAAAAAAATAAAAAATAAATAATATAAAAAAAAAAAAAAAAAAAAAAAAAAAAAAAAAAAAAAAAAAAAAAAAAAATATAAAAAAAAAAAAAAAAAAAAAAAAAAAAAAAAAATTAAAAATAAAATAATAATTAAATATAAAATATATATAATAAAATAAAAATTAATTAAATAATTAAAATATTATTTTAATAGATTTTTATATTTCAAATTTTTTTCTTTTTTTTTTTTTTTTTTTTTTTTTTTTATTTCTTTTTTTTGGTTTTTTTTTTTTGTTTTATTTTTTTTTATTTTTTATTTTTTTGTATTTTTTTTTTTTGTTAATTTTTTTATTATTAATTTAATTTAATCTTTTTATTTATTATGCTTTTTTTTTCTTTATTTTATTTTTTTTTTTTTATTTTTTTTTCTTCTTTTTTTTTTTTCTTTTATTTAAATTTTTTTTTATGAAGGTTATTTTTTTTTATTTTTTATATATTTTTTTTTTTTTTCCCTCTTTTTTTTTTATTTAGTTTTTTCCTTTTTTTTTTTTTTTTTTTTTTTTTTTTTTTTTTTTTTTTTTTTTTTTTTTTTTTTTTTTTTTTTTTTTTTTTTTTGTTTTTTTTCTTTTTTTTTTTTTTTTTTTTTTTTTTTTTTTTTTTTTTTTTTTTTTTTTTTTTTTTTTTTTTTTTTTTTTTTTTTTTTTTTTTTTTTTTTTTTTTTTTTTTTTTTTTTTTTTTGTCTTTTGGTTTTTTACTTTCTTCTGATTTTTTTGTGGTTTTGTTTTTTTTATATTTCTTTTTTGTGTTTTCTTTGTTTTTAAATGTGTTTCATTCTAGTTTTTTTTTTTTTTTTTTTTTAATTACTCTACTTTGTATATTTTTTTTTTTTTTTTTTTTTATTAATTTTTTTTTTTTTTTATTTATACTTCTTTATTAATTTGTAATTTTTTTTTATTTTTTTTTTAATTTATTTTTTTTTTTTTTATATTTTATTTTTTTTTTTTTTTTTTTTTTTTTTTTAATTTATTTTTTTTTGTGATTTATTGATGTCTATGTTTTTTTTTTATTTTTTTTTTTTTTGACTTATTTTGTTTTAAATAAATAAAAAATAAAATAAATTTATTTATTTATTTATATTTTTTTTTTTTTTTTTATATAATAAAAAAAATAAAAATAATATATAATTAAAAATAAAAAAAATGAAAAATAACACTTTTTTGCATTTTTTTTTTTTTTTTTTTTTTTTTTTTTTTTTTTTTTTTTTTTTTGTTTTTTTCTTTGTCTTTTAACTTCAGTGTTATAGATTTTCATGACTTTTTTTTTTTTTTTTATTTTTTTTTGTTTTTTTTATGTTTAGTATTTTTTAAATTAAAAAAAATATAATAAATTTATAAAAATTTTTAATTTCTTTTTATATATTTTGAATTACTGCGATGTGGTCACAAATGTTTGGATTTTTTTTTTTTTTTGTTTGGATTTTTTTTTTTAATTCTGTTTTTTTTATTCTTTTATTTTGTTAGTGCTTTATTTTTTTTTTTTTTAAATTTTATATTATTTATTTTATTTTTTTTAATTTTTATTTATATTACATAATAATATATTATATTATAATATAAATTTATATATAATAATGCTAATCTATCATTAATTTTATCTTAGCTTTATTAATTATATATAAACTAATATCATAATATAATAATTACTACGTAACTATCTCTATAAATATATTAGATATGTATATATATAAAAATATATTATATAATTATTACTATATATATATATAGGCCGGCCACCCCAAAGCATCATGCAAGTGACTAAAAAAAACTATAACAGCTACTGGAAAATAAATAACATTTTATTAATAAGGAGACATTTTTATCGTTTCTATGAAATTTTAAAAAAGAAAAAAAAGATTAACCTATTTTTGAAAAATGTTAAAATAGTGTAAATATTGTCTGAACACAACTTGTATGATATTTAACGCGGTGTTTAGCGCGGAAAACGAAAGAGCTTCGAAAGTAGTTTCGTACTGTGAGCACCGCAGATATAAGATGCCAATGATTGACATTTTTTCTTCTTTATTAAAGAATATCCACGGGTTAAACAAAGAATAACGATGTATATTTGTTATCGGGTTTTCGGACATTAATTCACTGCCGATGGTGGACGGACGGTAGTGAGGGGTACTCTTCGGATCACACCTCTCTAGCTTAGTGGAAAGTATCTTGTTCCGTTGATTATAAAAGAAAAATAACAACTTAATGAAAAGAGATACGATTAAAATACTCTTTCTCAAACTCTAATAGCTATACGTAGAAGTATAAGCGAGGGATTCAGGAGATACAATCTACACTTGTATTGCTTGCCACATCTAAGATATTATAGTATTTAAGGTGTTGATTAATAATATTTAGAAATAAATAATTTTTTTTTTAAGTTGCAATCGATGAAAATATAGCTTACTTTCATCCAAGATGTATATTTTATTATTCCATGGTAGCTGTTAATTGTTTAGTCTTAACATGCATGATGAACAGCCTGGCTTATATCTTTTTACGCGGAGATGAACCTGGTAAATAATAAATAAGAAGTGGGTGATTATCAAAAAATATTTAGTATATAATTTATACATATAACTATAGACATTGCCGTGCTATAGATAGACTTCTCATTCATAATTATAATATCAATACAATATATAAAAGATTAAATATAAATAATAATATATACTAAAAATATATATAAATATACGATATATATTTCATCGAAAATCTCAAAACTCTGAAAAGTTGAAAATATTCAAGTGATTGTTAAATTAAAACAAAAAGAAACAAATATAGAAAGAAAATATAAAATCTATATAAATTTAGTCTATGTAGAAATACTAAATAAAATTAACTATATTATTCTTCTTTCACTTCTGGTAAGACAAACATACGTTAAGTAAAATATATATAACATCTTGCTCAACGTGATTTTGCCCAGGCAAAACTAGTTGTAAACGGTCATATTTATAGGTAACTCTCAGTTGCCTGATTCCGATATGACGCTTCTCGTTATTCCGGATAGTTGGCTCTAGATTTATTGAGTTACAGGAGGTGGTCACAAAACAAGTCCATTTATCCACAACATATTTTATTTTTGGTGGAAGGGTAACGTAAATCAATAAAAAACACGAGGAAAGAATTCATAGTCAAATTCGTTATTTGGTATAAAAAAATGCAGCTATAGTGTCAACATTCAAGTCTTTATTTCAAGTAAATGACTATTCACAATTACATGGCAATTACAAATTTGCATGTTAACTAATATGATTGTCTTCATAGTGTGCAGAATGTGAGACCAAATCACGTTAGAAAAGTCATACAACAATTGATGCCTGATCAAATGTGATATAATCACATTATACCTTGGATCTCTTCATCACCATGATATATACTTTCTAACCCATTGTTCTCCACATTAATATAAAAAAACCTAGTATATCCGTAAACCAGACCTAAGTGAACTGATGTAGAAGATGAAAATTATAATGCTCATAATTAGCGATTCAAATTTTTGAAGTCTGAAAGCATTTTCTGTACGAGATTCGTTACATACGTTGGCATGATTTTTGGTATGACGCCAAAGGTTTGCTGAGCCTCGTGGAACAACCACGGACAGAAGCTTTCCAGGGCAGATCGCCTTCCAGAGGAGATCGTCATGAATTTATTGAATTGTGATCCTTGATGGATTTGACGCGGTGAGATTTGATGGCCACTTCAACATTTCCAGCTTTTGAGATTCTCTCATACTCAAAACCTCGAAAAAAAATCTGCGATAAGGGTGATAGTTTAACGGATGTCACGCTCTGTGTGGTCTAGGGCCCCCGGACCTAACAAAATTGCTTCTCGTTCCTAGATTCGAGGTGGCACCGCGTCGGGGGGATGAGAAAATAAATTTTTTCCCACCTCCTCACACCAGAGTATTCTGTTATACTGATCTCTCTGATTGCACCTACAGTCTATTTTCCCTGAGCAGGGCCCATTGAGCAGCGTTTTCCTATGTGGTTCTTCTTTTTAGCCTCTCGCCAACAGGACATCTGACCTCGCCCCGGGGTTACAGGTGTAGGTGGTGAGTACAGTTTTGCTGTCTCCAGAGGTTAGAGATGTTGTACCCATCTTCAATATCCAACGCAATACTAGTACGATCTCGTCTCCTTATATTTCGCTTCTCGCCACGAGTGTCACTTGCTTCATATTTCATATTCATCTTATCAGTTTTGTGAGTGACCTTTGGAATCGATGCATAAACTATATGGGCCATAGTGTCGCATCACAACACACTCAGCTTTCTCGGTTTAACCCATCTCATTAAACAATCGCCTAATCGTCTCTCGCTCGATACTCTCTCATGTTAATCCTCTCTCATGTCGTGTTTACCCTTGGGAGTAGTGAGTTCCTCCCAGGATGTTTCTTATCAGTGTGGTGTAGGTTAATATCTATAGCAATAAATATGGAAAGATACTACCTTTCTGGTACCAGAAAAAAAAATAGATTAACTTTACAATTCAGCTTGAAGCCAATGTGTCTTTTTCACTTGTCTATGTGGCTAAAAGATAGAAATCTTGTTGTGGGGGCTATAACTCTCGTACTAATCATGATCTCTTCCTGGGAAACTGATTGCTTGTATTAGATGTACTTTCTTCATATTCACTAACACTATCTGCACGTGTGCAACCAAAATCCTGGATATCGTCTTCATTAGACGCAAGGTCAAAATAGGCTGGCGCTGGTGTAGTGAACACTGGCCGTATATATAGTGGGACTATCTCGTCGTGTGTGTGGTACAGGTCAGCCTATCTAGATTTCGATCCCGATACTCGAAATATCTCACGCTCTTCTCTCTTGTTAGAATTGATACCTCTTTTCTTACGATTAACCAAGCAAAAATGAAAACTAGTTTCACTTGTGGAGGTGTTCTTTGAGGCTCCTCCCGCATCCTATATTTGCACATAAAAAATTTATACAACCTTTATGTGTCGATCCATTTTTCTACATATACGATAGAATTTTCGAACACAACGTATTACAGACCATTATGGGAGCCCAGACTTTACATTAGGATCACGCTCTCTTCAATATTACCAAAGAATGCACAGATTGCTTCTTCAACAAATTAGTAAAAATTTCATTCTTTGGTTCTCCTGCATATTCACCACAGAATGTAGCAGAATACATATGGGATAATATCAAACAGGCTCTTAAGTGTACAAAAGTACTTCATAAGTGTTAGTTACATTTACGAGGAAACCAATGAAGTGTATAACAAAGGAGGTTGCTTAAAAAGAAAATAAAAACGACTCTTAACTGTAATAAAATATCGCATTAAGAAGTAATGTATCTTTTGTATTAAATAGCTTATATGTGGAACATCCACTGTATCTCAAGAATATAGAGAACAGTTCAATCGTCACCACAGATCTTCTGAGTAGACTCAGACAACCCGATATTACTAAATTGTCGATAAAATATCCTTGGGTGAGCAAAAAAATAATTTTTTTGGTTTGGCCCAGTGTAATCTTTCTCTATAACTAAAAGTATCACCATCGTGTATATATATATTATATATATATAGTTAATATATATATATATATATAATATTTATATAAATTAAATTATATTTAATATATTAATATATATATATATACTTATTACTTACAAATATTGCTATATATATTAACATATAATATATATTAATATATAATATATACTATATATATATATATAATGTATATAATATATATATTAATTAATATTATTATCATAATATATATATATATATATATATATATATAATTATATATATATATATATATATATTATTATATATAGTATAGTTATCCTATGATACTATTACTGTTTTTTAATCGTAACTCTCGTTTATTATATCTAGTTTTATATTTGATAATTTTTTTTTTTTTTTTTATAAGAATAGTATAATATAATTATGCTTTTATATTATATCTATATGATTATACATCATAACAATTTTTGGGGTTTTGAGTTTCTCTAAAAAATATATGTGAGAGAGGTTCTCACTTAATACCTAGTAAAGAATTACTAATTATTGGATTATAATTACTATATAAATTTTACTGATATATATATATATATTTAGTCACATAATTTGTCATAAGATTTTTTATATTATATAATATATATAGCAAAAAGTGGGCTGGACCTACTTGTGCAAAAACAAAGGATATTATTTCTATGTTTATATATATATATAAATTATTTTTTTGAATAAAACTTTTATATGATATATATATATATATGGATTCTTAATATATATATACAAGCTTATATATACAATCATCACCGATATATAGTACTCAGATATATAATAATAAATAATCCATATATATATATATCAATATAATATATATATATATGAACGATTGACGTGAAAAATGGATATTCTGAGAACGACTCTGCTTTTTGCACCATTGCAGTATTTTATAGTGATTACATAATGAAATAAATTTAATAACTAATAATGAAATAATATATAAATAATAATAATAAAAAATAAATAAATATATAATATAAATAAAAATAGATTATATTATATAGATAGTATATAGTATTATATAGAGAGATAGTGAGGTAGGTAGGACGTTATTTTACCTATATATTATTATGAAAACCGCTGGGCGCTGGCGCTGCTAGGGGTAGGGGCGCAGGGACTGAAGATCACGCTATGGCCGACAGCCAATTTTCGGAACTTCATATTCCCTCTAGAGGTAGGGTATGGGAAAATATCTGCACGCCAGATAGGCTCGTTAGACGATAAATCGAAGTGTGTGTGTGACAGTGGGTTTTACCTTAAGATGATCTTCGGACTGACTTGTAACACTCACTACTGTTGAATTTGAGTGGGTGCTCATCGGTGTGACGATAAACGGTACATAATAACAAGATTTATATAGTTCTGTCTCGCCAATTGCTTCGATCTCGTGTCGGCGGGTGATATTGGTAGGGATCGAGCAATATTTAGAGATGATTCCCTCGTACGGTATAGTATATAATTATAATAGGCCGATATATAAGAGGATCCTCACTGACTCTCGTCTGCATCAATATCTATTATCATTGACTAGGTATATATACTCCTTTTTAGTAGTATTTAATTTTCTTTATTATAGGTATATATGTGTGTAGAATATATATATATATAATATATAGACCCAGCACCCCATAATAAAGGGACACGGACCGGGGACGATCGAGATTTAAAAAATCTTGTTCACGAATGGTGCATACTATGGTTACATTAAAAACAGAATGTTCTAGGGAGTGAAAAATGCGAATTATTTCATATATTTTTTAGCACTTTTTATTTTATATACTCAAATTTTTTTCAAATCAAAATAATTTCTGGCTTAACAATTTTCGAATCTAAAGCAACTTCTCCCATTACCTGAAAATATCCTACCTAGCTTGCAACCTAGTGAATTTTTTTTAAATGGAATCATAACTACCTGGTAAATATAAATTTTTTTCATATATATAATAAAATTACAATATATATGATATATATGATATATTTTAATATTATTAAATACAGAAAGATCCCGGTTCTATAGTCACCGATAATAACAGTATCCTTATAGATCAGATATTAATACAACTGTGAGGAACCTGGTAAAAGGTGTGCGTATATAAAACTTTTAGGAAATAATATAATAAGTAGTTATATATATATATATATTTATTTATATATATATATTATACTCACTTTAATATATAATATACTTTTATCATATTTGTGATAAAATCTATCAATATGTTCGCTATATAGGTGTATTATATACCACTGATATTAGTGAAAAACGTACTAATGCCACAGATTTTGCTTTTTAAAGGATCATACTATAATATACTATAATAATGTTGCTTATATACTCAAACAAAACCTTGATAATTACATAAAAGGTAGAATTTAGATGGAGTTACTAGAATATTTATGAGAATAAAATATAAATAATTCTCTCTATAATATATATTCATTATTTTAACGAATTCTTATTTTATTGGGTAATTCAAATTCCATATTAAATACTACTTGGATGTTGTACGGTTAACGTTTTCTACTGATGATTCAGAGTGATTAAAAGATGACATTCAATTATTTTTAAAATTTTAATTTAAAAAACATTAATTATCCTACGGTTTTATAGTGAACTAAGCATACACCGTAAAACCTAACCAATTATAAGTGTCTAACCTAAACCTAACCTAGCTGAAGCTAACCTAACCTAACCTAACCTAAAAAAAAAATATCCAATTTCCCGCCTTAGAACATCTATTTACGTATGCATAGGGTCTACCTGTGACAATATTTTTTGCCAATCTGACGTCCGCTTCCGCTAAGTGGCGTTTTTAAGTAAAGTTTATGTTATATTATTTAATATATATATTTATATATTTATTATATATTATATCATATATATATATATATATATATATATATATATATATTAATAATATATATATATTATTAAATTATTAAAAGTAATGACATTTACTTTCTAAAGAGAACTCAATGTAGATTTTTATATTTTACTCAAGAAAAACAATAACTAATTCTAATACTAATAATTAAATAATACTTACAAATGCAGGAGATTTTACCGATCGAAATGACATCAGATCAGTGGCCACCCATTCCACAACAGCTTGATTACAATTTATATATTTTCCTTTTCTGTGTAACAAACTGAAACTTTTACTAACGTTGCTTTTGCAATTTATAAATATTTTGCGATCAACACTCCTTCATATCGATTCATTTTCTCTCTTGTTTAATGTTTTCTTTGATACTTAATTCGTTGGTTAAGTTAGGTATTTATATGGTTTACGTCTTAAATGTCTTCTTTAAGATTGAAAGATATTGAAAGATTCACTTATACATTGATGCTCTACACATATATCTGATTTTCCCAAGTTTTCTCATAAGCAGTTCGACAAAAGTTTTCCATTGTAATGTTCTGGCTGCAAAGTATTTTTGATGTTTTTCATACTGAACAGACATACCCTCTCAATGAAATGGAACGGTTACTTTCAATAGTGGATGGTACTTGTATCATGTCTAGAGGCATTGAAGACGTCATTTTTTTATCTTAACCTTTACGATTTGATTTATTTTGATAGGCGTATCATTTATATCAACGTACGTTTTTTTTTTCTTATAAGGTTAATAAATAATAATCATAGATTTATATTAATATATTTTGGACAAATAGTGATACTGTACATCTCAAGCACTATAATTATGTGACAATATATGTGTGTGTGCTGTAGCTCGCGATACATTTACAATTTATAGAAAACTATTATACAAGCACAATTGAGTACACTCAAAATATTCTTTAACTCATATCCATCCACTGCCGATTACGTCTATACAGCACTTTGAATATCGAGGACTCCGTTACGTATTTAATTTCAACGTGATCGGTATGAATTGCCAGACTCCAGCATACTCCGACTCTGACCTTGAGTTATATTGGAAATAGACGATACTCGCTTAGGTCTTGGGTTTAATAGCGTATATAAAACATACTAGAACTCATAATATATAAATATTATATACTCTTATATTTTAATAGCGATACCGATATACTAACCTATGAATTATATATCTTACTGGGTATACGTATATATCACCTAATTATTTCATCTTATTGTAGCTCTTAATATATATATATAAACTATATATATATATATTTATATATATACGATTTTAAATTGAATCGTGAAAGGCCCGACCGCGTAGCACCGCACCACACCGCAATAAAAGCACTCGCTACTCGCGCAGCTATGCCCGCCGCGCCACAGTAACTACAAAAATTCTCGCACCGCGGATCACCGCAACACTCGCAAGCCTGACATATATAATCACGCTCGCCTACCGTGCGCATACCTCGTCCGCACCGCACTCGCCACCAGGTGCGTTTGCACGCTCTTAAAAGAGGTACTATTATATTAATATATATAATATAATAATTATATTTTATAATATAATTATATTTAATTAATATATATATATATTAGTATATTATATATATATATATATATATATATATTATATTATTTTATATAAAAATATATATATATTAATATATCGGTCATCTCTCTTATTTTACCACCTGAGTGAATGCGTTTTAAGACAGTGTATGACTCAAGCAATTAGCACAATGATCCGATACCATTGGGTACGTAATACGTTGGAGCATGTTGATACTTGACCGACTTTATAGCGATAACCTATATTAGTACTCCTAAATTTATTTAAAGAAATGAACAAGTTATTGAACCAGAGCAAATATATACTATCCTATGAAATGTTAGTACTCTCGTAAATTTTGGTCTTAACCTATGAGTATTGAACCATTATGGAAGTGAATAAGGCTAGTATACTAGTAATAATCCAATTATATGCACACCGTAATTATAATTCTATAAAATAATTGTAATTAAAAAAATATCACAAAAAATCATTCATATTTTATATCTTAGTTAATTTTAATTATATGTGAGATCATAGATAATATTTGTTTTGACGATAAAATGTTTAAATATTTTTTTATAATTATTTAATTTACATATGTTTCAGATTTATCATAAACAGTTTTTTGAAGAGTGGTTTTAAATCATCTCTATGAAGAGCTTGTCTACCAAATTTATATAATAATATATATATTATATTATTATATATATATATATCTTTAATTTATTTATATTAATATATAATATTATATATATTATATTTATAATATATATATATTATTATTAATATATATTATTTATTATATATAATATATTATAATATATATTATATTATATATTATTATTAATATATATATATATATATATATATTATGATATATATATTTAATATATATATATTATATATATATAATATAATTGATATATATATATATATATATTATATATATATATAATATATATATATATATATATATGATTATATATATATTATATTATAATTAAAATATATATATGATATATATATATATATATTTAGATATATATTATATATAATATATTAATATATAATATATTGAATATATTATTTTATATACTATAATATATATAATATATTTAATTAATATATTAAATATATATTAATATTTAATATATTAATATATATCTTATTATATATTATTAATATATATTATAATATATATGTATACATTATATATTATTATATATATTAATAATATATATATTATATTATAATACTTAATATATTAATATATATATATATATATATATATTATATAATTATATATATATATATATATATTATTTAAAGCCTTTATCTCTTATAACTAAGAATATTTGTGTTATAGTGATAGTGGATGTTTGTGTTAATAGTTGTTTGTCTTTGTAGTTTGTGTTAGTGTGTTATAGATTTACAACCTAAATCTAAAATCGAAAAAGATAATAGAAGGAATATATTGAGTTGCTGGCTGTCAGTAGAAACCACGCCATACACCTCTAACGTTCTGCCAGTTAAGATTAGAACCTTTTTTTTGCATATGTGGCCATTACACTGGAACTCAGTATCGCGTTGTTGTGTCGTGTGTCGAGTGGAGTGGAGTGAGTGCTGGCGAGTTGTGTGTGTTGAGGTGCGAGTGTGTTGGTGAGAGTTCCGGATTATCATAACCCCTCTTTCTCCATTAGCGCGGGTAGGGTGTCGGAATGCTATCAAGGTTTCAGGACGATGCGATTCTATATAGGGTGGCGCTGCGCGAGAGTTCGTTGGATTCGATGTGTCCGGGCGATAGAGAGTGCGTAGTGGTTAGTGAGACGTCAGTCGCATTGTAACGCCTGTCCTGACTGTCTCGCTTCCATTATATAAGAGATATGACTAATTCCAAAGCTCAAGATCAATACGTTTTCTTCGACTAGTCCATGTTGGGGCGAATCATGTCTCGGAATTTTAAGCAATAAAATATGAACTTCCCAGCCAGCGATAACGATCAAATGACTCGCGAGATGGAGATGGTGTGTTTGAGGAATAAATATTGATAAACTTTTCTACACGAAGGCTAGGAGTGAGATGAGTGGTACATAGGCTGCGTCTACTCCCAGAATCTTAAACCTCGAGTGTGCTGCGAATAATTACCCTCTGATAGCATTACCAAAGAGTCTTTTCTACTGAACTAATATAATCCTTATATACATAAGATTCAGATCCACTCTATAACAGTGTAGTCTGTTAATTCTCAGGTCACAAGAATAATCAAGTACCTGAAAACCCACATGACAAATGAAACAAATTATAAACTCGGTGACCAATTCTCCTTCATTCCAATCAATAGAAGGTGTAGTATCAGGAAATGAGTATGAACCAGCGTTACTTACGCTGCCTAATTCTAGCTCTCAACACTGCACCGGATATGTCCGCTGATTCTAGTCCCGCTAACCCGTGATATAATACTTTGGTTAATTTACCTTTTTAAGGATACTTCAATGGCCCAAAACTAAACAGTGTGAATGGCTAAAACACACAAAAGACACAACTTAATTACACCTAAGAGGTGATTTACACTCAAATAGACAAACTTTACCAGACACTTCAAGGATTCTCGGGACAGAAAACAAACATATACTGAACATCACACATCCAACATAATAAATAAACAAAACACACCCCCGATGATTACCTTCTGCTCTACCAAATTATGTATCAGAATCTCATAAAGAAGATTCCAGTTAAAGGACTTTTATTTATCATCCAAAAAAAACTTGACAAATAACATTCATTGGGCTTGTATCTCTCTGAATACATTGATTCAATACCTCAGCACAATTCAAACACATTAACACTCCCATCCCTACGCTGTACACGGATTTTATCTCTATTTGCTTTTGTAGTCTTTGTTTGGGTGGTGGGTAATGCAGTTGATATGTTCATAATCAAAAAAGTTTCATGCCGGGGCACTTCTTTCCCATTGAAGAATAACTGCCATATCCAAGGTCTGGCTATTGGGGGCTAGCTTTTGGGATGCCTATGTAGGTTAAGTCACCAGCATTTCTTGGACATAACTACAATAACTCATAGAAATTGTATACTGGTGTGATTTTGCAACTGATTTCACTTACGAACTAGGCTCAATTCTTTTCAAAAATAAACTTAAGCAAATTCTTGTCAACTCTCCTCTTCTACAACACCTTTGATTAAAACGTACTTCATACAAGTCTATTAAAAAAAAATGTTTAAAACACTCAATCGCTTACCGAAACATATCAATTCAACTTTATCAAAAGAATACTTTTTACAAAACATGATGCACAGCTCGTTTATATGCGCACCACAGAACACAACCCTCATAACTCACATTATTAAAATCTCAGATTACTGACCTTAACAAAATATGCATTTCAGAATAAGTCTCCTTAGATTACACCAACAAGAATATAACAAATGCACAGGCACATCAATACCCCAAACTTTCTACCAATATCGAACATTCAACTAAAACTATCACTCGAACGCTCTCTAATAAGAAAAATCGAAATACACTTCACAAATTACAACCCTCACAAATAACTCGAGCGAAGCCATTTGCAATATAAACTATTATATCTCTATCTCATAGTCGCAAATTTTCTCGTGTAAATCATATATTGCACTTACTCTAAAAAATAGCCATAAACCTACAAACACTCTGATAACCAAATAGAAATACTCAGAGAAATATAATATGCCTATTTGATATAATATAAAAAACCCCTTTATATGTGGAATATATATATATATTAATAGTGAGTGTATGGTGTATATTCTTATGGGTGGTATGTAGGGGATGAGTGTGTAATCTTAATTAATATACTGATATGGTGGTATTACTATTATTATTATATATATTATAATATACTTAATATACTGTTTATTGTTTTATTTATTATATTATATATATTTCATAATTAACTATATAGAATAGAGTATAGTGTATATTTCAGTACAGTACTCAAAAGCTATACGAGTATATACTATTTCTAAGTGTATGATGAGATATACGGTGTTTATTATTAGTGAATATATAGTTATTAAATTTTACTTATTCTCTCTCCGCTGTTTAATTTATAATATATATATAGTATATTATTAATAAATTATATATATATTAATAATATTATATAAATATATATATATATATATATATATATATTATATAATATATATTATATATAATATTTCTTGTTTTCTCATAGTTTAATATTATTATAATATTATATATATATATATATATATAATATATATTAATATATATAAATATATACTATATATATTAATATATAAATACTATATATTAATATATATTATATATATAATATATTATAATATATATGTAGTATAATAAATTATATATTATATAATATATATATATTATTAATATATAATATATAATATATATAATATTTATTATAATATATTTAATATATTAATTATATATATTTATATTTATTATAATATATATTATATATTATTATATTATTATATTTTATATATATATATATATATTTATATATATATAATATATTAATATTAATATTTATATATATATTATAATATTTAAAATATATATATATATATATATATATATATAATAATAATATAAATATATTTATGTATATTATATTATAATTTATATGATATTTATATATTAATAATATATATAATATATATTTATTAAAATGGTAATAGTAGTACTGAGTTATTAATATATATATATATATTATATATATTATTAATTATATTATTTTAAATATAATATCGAACTAAGTAAACAATAATAAATACATTAATTAAAACGAGATAAACAAATTGACCTTCTGTCTTACTGATCCTAAATCTATATAATCAGCAAATGGACTGCTTTTTCCAGCAAATCTAATTAGCTCGCATGAAAAAATATACTCAACCTTTATTCTCTTTACTTTTCTACTCAGTTACTGAAACAAATATAAAAGTAAATCAAAATACTTTTCCATATTTACACTACATACTACACCACACACAACACATATATATATTAGTTATAATATGGTTTGATTTTTATTATTAATGAATATATTTATAATATATATATTATAATATATATATATTTATATTTTTATAATTTATTATATTAACATATTATCTTATTTAACAATATAATACATACCTAAGCTTCCCAGGACAAGGTCAAAGGGACCCTGTTCAATAAGGGCCAGAAAGCTCTTCTCCTAATTTATCTTTATTTAAATAATCTCCTATTAAGTAGAACTACTACATATATATCTATATTCATTCTATTTCTCTCTTTTTATATATACATAGATATATAAGCATATATTCCCCATTGATATCTAATTATTACATATATCTTATACTAAATATAGAGGCATTCAGTTATTTTCGTTTCTCAAAATCCACCTTGTGTGCGTATGTCCCTTTGTATCCATCGAGTACGTCCAAGTCTCGTTTCCTGAAGGCTTCACGGCGCCATAAATGTTTCAATATCCATCGTCCTGCACTAAACAGTCCGTTCGGTTTTCCGGTTGTAGAACGCGTAGATGGGAGCCGTCTCAAGACATCATCTTCTCCTACCTATATATATTTAATTATTCTCTGCAATCACTCTTTCCAAGTGGTCCCCACTCATCAAATCTTTCCTTGTTTATTATATCAAAACAATTATACATTATATATATTATATATATAATATATATTTTAAGCAGAGGTGAATATGTGTTGTTTTACCATTCATATATATTCTCATACCTATATTTACTCTTTATATATTTTTTATTAAGGAATTGTAAACTTCTTAATAAAAATATCATCTCTTCTAGTTTACTTTTCTCACACTTATTCACTCTTATATATATATAGTAAAACCTCCTAACTACTACACCTACCTATATACATTCTTACTTGTGATATATATTATGTTATACTACGATAGTAATCTGTGTCAATTTATATATATAAATATTACTATATATATATTCTATATAATTATTATGTTTATGAGTGTTCGTACTCAGGTCTTTACTCATTAGTTCGTTTGTCATATTTGATGGATTCTCTTTCGAAATATCTTGAGAGTTATTGATACTATTTGACAGCCATGCAGTTGACCGGTAAACATTTGACCGAATATTAAAATAAAGTTATTAAACAAAATGTATTATGAAATATTTATTAACTAACAGCCTAATTTATTTTTGGTCAAATGCTCGGACAGGATAGAATTTTAACTTTCCTTCTTTTTCCATCTCATCCTCTTTCGTCCTCCTTGTTTTTTTTGCACTCTTGCTCTTTTTTCAGTCGAGACACCCCCCTACTGGGGGCCTAGACACCCCGCACGATCTTATTAAACCCAATATTCGAAACTCTACGACCCGATAAGCCCATATAAGTACACCATACATTATGTTATTAACGACTGTTTATTAACTACGCACCGCACGGCTCCAGCACCGGGCCGGAGCCAACTCCACAGATCACATATCAAGTATTCTAGGAATTCAACTCGAAGCCCCACCAAAATTCATCCATTACGAAACCTTCATTTTTTAAGGGGTGGTCCCTTCAGGGACCCACGGACGAACCCACACAGTACCTCCCCATCACACCCCTCCAAATTTACCCAATCGAAACCTAAACCCGGAATATATATTGGAGCTCAAAACTGATGCGAAAAGCAACCCGGCGGATCCGAGTCAAAGTGACGTAACAAAACGCATCCCTTACAGGATCGTTTTTCGACTCAGATCCGATTTCCTTCGGTACGTAATAAAAACGTCAATAATAATAATAATAAGTGTTAGTCGTAGGCGCACGCGCGCTCAGTCTGTGTCTGTCGGCAAACAGACCTTCGTTGTTTGACCTCCAAATTCGTCGCCCAAACGCTCGTTAGCCTAAAACGCAACCCACGCTGATCAAGCAACAAAGGGCGTAAGCGCAATATCAGCGTCCACCATCGGGTGACCCCCTCTATATTATCCTACAGACTTGAATATAACCGATTCGTCCTATCCCATATATAGATTAAATTCCAGTTTCAGACCTCTATCTCTATTCCTTCATATCAGAGGTGTGTCAACGGTCAAACCGGAGCATCACTACTAATATTTAAAATATATAATATATATATATTAATATAATAGTATATTATTATAATATAATATATATATAAATATATATATTAAATATTTATAGATATAATTAAATACTAATATAAAAACAGTTTTAAGCATTAGAAGATAAATAAAGAAAAACATATAATGGGAAGTAAAGAAATTACGCCTTCTCTGGAGGAACCACCGCATGTTGGAATTGAGGACAAATATACCCGGTTTAAGAGCCAGTTGGAAAGCACGGTAATATTGCCCACGCAACAGCGTGTTCAACCCAGAAATGCAGTAATTTCTTACCTTCCATTATTTCTTCTTATAAATATAGATATATTAATATTATATAATAATAATATATTAATTTATATATATATATATATTTATAATTAATATATATAATATATATAATTATATATAATAATAACTGTATATTTAGTATAATATATATATATATATATATATATATTATTTAATATATATATAAAATATATATATATATATATTATTATATATAATTATATATATTAAATTTATATTTGATTTGGGAAACCCTTTTTTAGTCCAAGCACCAGCACATGCATAAAATTATCGTAAAAGAAGCAAGTACGAAGAATCATCTGTGATTCAATCATCAGAAAACGAAAATAAGATTTACAACACTCAACGTGGGGGTGTCAAGCACTAAAATGAGAGCAAACCCCCACAATGAAAATTGTTTTTTTTTTAACATAAAGAAAATTATACTTCCTTTCTTTCTATGTATTGTTTTTTATTTATATTTAATTTATATATTTGTATATTTGTTTATGTTTGGTGTGTGAGTATGTTTAACAAAGGAAAATTTCAATTTTTATTATATTGTTTTATTATTTATTTACTTTAATTATTTTTTAATTTAGTTTGTTGTTTATTTATATTTGTGCTTATTTGTTTATAATGAATAATTTGTTTCTAACTAAAGGAAATTCATGTTTATATTTATTTATTTATTATTTATTATTTGTTTTTTTATTGTTTGCTTATAATTGTTTGTTTATTTTTTTTTATTTCAGTTTATAAATGATTTATTTTGCTTGTTTTTAAGAAAGCAATTTTCAATTTCTTTTTATTTATTTATCTGTTTGTTTATTATTTGCTTGTTTATTTGTTTATTTATTTGTTGTATTATTGTTTATTTATTATTATTTATTCTTGTTGTTATTATTTGTTATTATTTATATATTTTATTTGTTATATTTATTTATTATTATTTTTTAATAAACAAATATTTATGTTTATTATGTTTATTTATTTGTTTTATTTATTATTTTAATTCAACCACAGATTATTTATTTTTATTTATTTTATTAATTTACTTACTTAAAAAAATTATTACTAAATAAACAGTATTAATAGAATGTTTATAATTATAATAACAGGAAAAGAAACAATATCTCCTCTCTGCTGCGGACTCAAACCAATGCTCCTGCTTCACGGCGGTAATTTTTTATATATATAATATTATAAATAAATTATTATATATTATATATAATATATAATATAATAATATTAATATATATAAATATATATATATATAATATATATATTCACAACTCTTTTGAACTCCTTCACAAAATTTACAAACTTTTATCCCGAGATTTCCGCGAAAGTCAGGGAAATTTAGGGTTTCGACCAAGTTAATAATTATTTATTTAAGTGCAAGACATGTGAGGCCCAACAGCAGCCTGCTCCAGCGCCAACGCATCGGAGTGCGTTCCACCGCAGGGATGGGTCGATCCTAACAAGCGCCTTTCCAATGTGAGAACACAGAAGAGTAGATTTGATGTACATAGATTTTCTGTTGTATGTGTTGGCATGTTGAGACGTGTGTGTATTGAATTGGTATGTAACTATGGCGCCAAACTGCAAACGTAATATAACGAAAAACTCCTTACTACGACAATTTTGTGTCCGTTCCTAGCCGAACGAGGAACGGAACCATAATGAGAGGGAATCCCCGCGTTTATGAAGGCGAGCAAGCAACTTCCTAACCTATATATATGGTAACATACGAGTTTTAACATGAATAACGATATACTCTCTAAATAAAAATAATAAATCTTATTAATAAAGAAATATAAAATAAAAAAATAAAAACAAATAAATTAAAAATCTCTCAAAAACAAAAACATAAATTAATTTTCCTTTCCTTTGAGCTTACACATTAAAAATATAATTTTATTAGGTGACGGAACGAACAGGGACGCAAACATCCTTGTCCCGGCGTGAGGTGTTGCGAACGATTCGACGCATATTATCGCCAACGTGATTGCTTGCGTACGTTGGACGCTATATCCAAGTGCGTGAGTGGTTGACGCTTATTTGGCGCCGTGCTGCATGACACAAGGCAGTGCAGTGCAGTAGTGAGCTTCACTCCTTGTACGTGTAGGAGATGATAAAATTCTGCCCCCACTTACATTATAATTTTCCAGAGTTCAGAAAATACCCCAAAAAAAAATAAATTAAAAAAATGTATACAGCATATGTAACTAATAGGACGATTGACTGAATCACTGAGAATCGTCGCAGATTCGGATTCGCATCAATCGGAAGAAATTTTGTTAGATCTAGAATTGGATTAGGATCTTTTTGAATCATAGTAGGAATGGGAAATTTTTTGTAGCATCTAGCGAATAGAAATCGGCATCGAAATTTTAGAATTTCTCAATAGAAATCCGACATCGTCGGTTCGAAAATTCCAATATTGACTTAACGCTATCAATAGAACACAGATACAGGAAAGTGGCAGGCTGATTAGGGGTTGATCTATTGATTAATTGATATTTATAAAAATATATTTCCACGCACTGTATTGCACCTGAGGATGACGCGGTCGGTTTCGCGCCGTTCGCGTGTGGTTCAAATCAGACTCTGTCAGCTCCCACCGACTCCATCACTCTGAAGTTATATGAATTAAGGATTTAAAATATAATAGCATTATCCCTCTCAGAAAGAAAACTAAAAACAATAGGTTACCCTATTCATAATATATATTATATAATATATATATATATATATTATATTATAATTATATATAATAATATATATATATATCATATATTATATATAATTATAATATTATAATATATAAATTAATATTATAGATATTATACTAATAGAGACCAAACTCCCCCAAAATTCGGCCAATCATGCTCAAAGAGCCCAAACTCATCGAGCTTAGGCCTCCGCTCTCACCTCAATAAACGCTGCATGTTTACTAGGCCATAGCAAAAACATCTTGGCCGCAGCCCAAATTATGGTGTGAGGGCACACCCTAAGCGTACCATTTTAAAAAATCCGATAAAAAACCTACAATTGAGAGAATCTAAATCACCCTAAATCCTTTACTAAATAAATTATTATATATATATATAATGTTATATATAATATTATATTATATATAAAGATAAATATATTATATATAAATATATTACATTATAGCTATATAACTATATAATCTCTTCATAAAATCAGTCGGCTCTTATTTGACGTCCTAGCTAAGGCGATATATAAGTGGACGACCACGATACGTAACACGCTCTACGAACAGTTTACTCATACAAAAGAGAGGTTACCAAATTTGAGAACGAAGTCTCTAAGACACCATGCTAGACTAAGAAAACCAGTGCTTTTGAAAATTTTAGGGGCTGCAACCCACGGGACAAACAGGGATACGTCATCATCAAAGCGGAACCAATTCAGGGGAACGAGTCTCTTAGACATCCAATGGGATAAATATTAAAACAGACTAATGTTTCCTATTATATACATAATATATATAAATATTATAAATATATATATATTATAAATATATAATATATATTATATAATAATATATAATAAATCCCATATTGGATATTTAATCTTATATTATTTTCATACTTTCAATTCAATGGTTTACTAAGACCAAAATAGACAACCATAATATAATTTCTGAAAAAATTCTGCCAAAGTCATAAAGGGCTCCCGAAATTCCCCGGTCTACTGAGAAGGTGGGGTAGGAGTGGAGGTTATAGGGGTCAATCGAATTGACTTTATTGGGGGAGAAGAAAAGCAGATGGAAAAAACAAAGATTTTTTTTATTAATTTTTATATTTTATTATATTATAAAAGGCTACATCTTTCTTATATTATATTATTTTATTATTAGATTATTATTATTATTTTATTATTATTATATTATTAATTATTATATGTTTGTTATATATTATTATTCATTATATTATTATTATAATTAATTATATTATTATTAATTATTTATATTGTATTTTATTATTATTTATAATTATATTATATATTTATATTATATTATTATTATATATTATATATATTAAATATTTTATATTTACTTTTTCATTATCATTATTTTATTTATTATTTTATTATGTACGTATTAAATACATATGAATTGAAATTTACATTAATGAAATTTATATTCTAATGACTTTTTCTTCTTTTTTCATCTGCAGTCAGCTAGGTTTTCATATAAATTTTGAGCATTAAGATAATCTTTCTTAAAAGGAGGTCATCCTATAGCGATTATGACATCACACCCTATAAAAATCCGGCTGTATATGGCTGCAATGTGTAAACAGACTGTGAATACATTCAACCTAAATTCGATTGAAGTTAGGGAACAAACAAACCCTTTGCGGTATAAAATGAGATCTAGGAAGTAATTCGGAGAGAGAATCTCCCGATAGATGTGAAACCCAGTTCATAACGCCCACCTCCCAAATCCACAAGCGGAAAAAGGCAAAGCAATTGGACCCGACAGAATATGCAAAAAGTCCGACAGCCGGCAGCAATAAGGTTAGTAAGGTTTAAGTTTTAGGTAAGTTAAGGTCAAGTAGGTAAGCCTAGGTTAGGTCTGATTAAGTTAAATTTACGGTTAGGTTTGGAAGGTTATCCAAGGTTAAATTAATTAGTTAGATTTAGAGTATGGTTAAGTTAGGTAAAGTTTAAGTTAGTTAAGATTAAGTTAAAATGGGTAAGTTAAGATTTGTTGAATTCGTTAGAGAAACTCCAAATAACCAGATTTTTTTTTTTTTTTTACAAATTGTCGTCCATTTGAACCTGGCGATCATTTTCCCTGACTATTTAATACTAGCTTCTTCCTGACACGTCAGGCGTACCATAATGACACCGTAGTCGCTTAATGCTATTATAACCCATCATCTGGGTAATAGCAACTTTTTACCACCGCAACACCTCTCCATCATATTTTCTGGACACGTCATGGCATACCATATTGACACCGTAGTTGTTTAGCTGCTATAAGAATCCGAAGATTTATTGGTAATAGGAAGTTTTTACCACTGCAACCTCTTCATTATATTTTTCCTTGACAGTCAGGCATACCAACCTGACATGGTAGTTATTCACTGCAATAAGAACCCATCCGAAGATTTACTTTCTTTTGTTGAGAAATGTGTTGATATATAATATATGCATCCAATACTTTATATTTCCAACGCTCTTCACACAATATTCATTTCTCCCCATTAATAGTTCTCATGCGAACGTAATCAAGACTTTAAATGAGCAAAGAGAGAGTTTTACTTCTCCATCAGCGGGATTCGAAACACTGGACTCGCGTGCTGAGTTAACAGTAAACGGTCGCCTTATCCACTAGGCCAATCACGTTTCCAAGTACTCAAAAGATTAGTAGATTGAAAAGGTTATTCTTCTTTTAACCAAAGCTCATATCTTGGTTCAAGAACGACCAAGATATACTCTATGTAATATTTTAAAAAACCTGACACATATTTCATTTGGATTAGAAGGCGCCTTGTGTTAGGATATTTGCGCAAAAAAGAATGTTATTATTATAAATAATATATTATATTATTATATAATTAAATATATATAAATTATATATATATATATATATATATATATAGAAATATATATATATATATATATATATATATATATATATAATATAAGATTAAATAAGAACTGTCAAGTTTAATGAATATGAAATTAAAGCGAATGCTTTGTAGTTTTGATTGAGTTCCTATTCATAAGCCATCTATATACTATATTATATATATAATTATATATATATATAACTATATATATATAATTAATATATATATAATATATTATATATTATATAATATATTTATAATATATATATATTATATATATATATATATATATATTATATATATATATATATATATATATATATATATATTATATATATATAATATAATATATATATATATTATTATACTATATATATATATATATATATATTATAATAATATATATTATATAGTATCTAGTATATATATAAATATATAATATATATATATATATATATAATTTAGTGCTGCAGCAGATGCATTTTTCGCATCCCGGATCGGATGTTATTAAATCACGAGATGCGGACGATGTTTGATATATATATAAATAATATTATATTAACTATATATATAATTATATAGATATATATAATATATATTTTAATATATTATATATATAATTATATATCGGTTTACCACAATCAGTATATAATTAATACAAGATATATATAATTTATTATAATATAAATATTAAGTATTGTTCAATAGTTAAGAGGGGCACTAGGAGGAGCAAAAGAAGGCAGAGAGCAAGGGCGCCGGCAAGGATCGGGGCCGCCAACCAGGCGGAACACCAGCGAGACTGAGCAACGCAACAGCCACCCGAGAGATAGAGCGTAGCAGGCAGCACGCACACACGATGCGCCAGCACTAGCGGAAGCGCCAAGCATAACGAGAGCACGAACAAAAGACAAACCAACAAAACCAACCCAAAAAAACAACGGCAGAACAAAAGAAAGCAGAACCCAAAGCCCGAAACGAACACGAAAACGCATAGGACGCAGCGAAAGGCGTGGGGCGTGGGTGGTGAATTAGCGTTGTGATTCTATTGACTATTGAGTTAATAAGAATATATTCACTTTCATGGCATTGTGCCTGCGGGCCATTTCTCAAGTACTTACCTTGCGTCAGACTCTGGCTCCCGTCATTTCAAAATACCCGGCATTTCAAAATACTTTGCTCAAACTCCGGCTCCGTCATTTCAAAATACCTGGCACCGACTCCGGCATTTCAAAATCTGGTATCGATTCCGTCATTTCAAAATACCCTTCTGAAACTCCGGCTTCGTCATTTTCAAAATACCTGTCACCGACTCTGGCTCATCATTTCAAAATAGATGGGTCCGACTCCGTCATTTCCAAACACCTTGCACCGACTCCAGCATTTCAAAATACCTTTCTCAGACTCCAGCTCCGTCATTTCAAAATGCCTGACACCGATTCCGGCTCCGTAACTTCAAAATACCTGACACAGACTCGGGCTCTGTCATTTCAAAATAAATGGCACCGACTCCGCATCCGTCATTTGAAAACCCTTGGCACCGACTCCGTCATTTCAAAATACCTTGCTCAGACTCCGTCTCCGTCACTTGCTCAGAATCATGCTCCGTCATCTCAAAATACCTGACACCGACTCCGGCATTTAAAAATATCCGGCTGGAGTCCAGTTCCATCATTTCAAAATGCTCGGCTCCGACTTCACCATTTCAAATAGCCGACTCTAACACCGGCTCCATCATTTCAAAATACCCGGTTCCGACTCCGGTAAAACACTTTTAAAATTTCCCAGATCAAGCTCCGAACTTCTTTAATTTTATAGTAAATATTATAGTTGTTCTAGTTCCGCCATTGGCTCCACCAAAATAAAATTCCTCTAAAGCTCCGCTATAAAAATTTGCAACTCCGCGACTCCAACTTTGCAACGCTGACGTAAATATGTTAAATTAGTTTTTAACAAATAAGTTAACAATAACTAAACATAAAAATGAGTAAACAAAATTTCTCTAAAAGCTAAAAGTTTTCTTTTAAAATTGAATTAAAAACTTTAATGAAAATAAAAGCTAATAGCAACAAGACATTTCACTAATATATATAATATATATATATTATAAATATATATATATAATATATATATTTATATTAAAAATATATTAATTATATATATATATATATATATTATATATATATAGTATATATATTATATATATAAAAAATATAATTACATAATATATTATATATATTATATATATATATATATATATATATATCTCGTCGCTTGAAAGATAAAAGGGAATAAACGATAATTTAACATAATTTTACAGTACAGCAATTAAAAAAAATATATGTATATTTTTAAATAATCGTCTCTATTTTTGAAATACCTTTTTTTAGTAAAGGGGCCAACTGATATTTCAGTTTGTCAGTTTGTTTTACGTTTTTACTTTATTATTATTTTTTAATATATTCAAAACAACAATAGTTTAAAATTAGGTTAAAAAAGTGTGTTTAGTTAAAAAAATTATTTCATTTATGTTTCTCTTTCATTGATGATTTAAGGGCCAAAATTTGTCTAAGAAAGCTGAAATATATATCATTCGATTCACCAAAAAAATTGTTTTAGTGGAACTGAAAACCTAATTTACAAAACTGTCGCTTATGACCTTTTGATTTTCAAGCGTATATATATATATATATATATATATTATATATATGTCTCAAACTGTAGATTATTTAATTATATATATAATAAATAATATAAAATATATATTATATTAAATTTTACATATATATATATATATATATATATATAATACTATACATAATATTATATACAAAGATAGGAACTATCAAATGTTTTCTAGAATCTTAATGGATGCGTCACTCCTATTGTTAAATTGTATATAGGAAGAAGGCGAGAAAAGTTTACTAGGCGTCGATTACATTCATTAGGTTTGCTCGAAGCCAATTGATATTTTTTACTGTGTATAAATAATTAAATAAATAAAATAATTAGATATATTAAATATATATATAGTTAAATAATAAAAATATATATATATTTATAAATTGTATTATATAGGGAAGAAGGGAGAGAAGTTTAATCTAGGCGTCGTTACATTCTCATAGTCTGCGGGTCGCCTTTTGAAATAATATATATATATATATATATATAATATATACTATATATATATAATATATAATATATATTATATTATAGTAATATAGTAAACAGTAGGTAACTTGCGTAGGTAGCTCCTCCCGATATTTTTGAGTCTATTTTAATAGAATAAATTAAATGGTTAAGTTAACTAAATTATTAAAATTTATTTATGAAATGGTAAAAAAGAAATGATTTATAAAATAAATAATTTAAAGAAAATCAACTACTTTAGTAATAACAATTATAATAATTAATATCATTTGGAAATTTTCCTTCCTACTTGTTCTTAAGAGTAAATCCAAAAGGCTATGGACGTTTCATAGATCTTCATATTATCAGTATAATAAATATATAGGAAAACACCCCCCAAAATACTTTAATTGATTTGGAGTCAGATACAAAAAAATTTTTGGGTTGCGACCGGAGCTCGTGCACGTTGAAAAAACGTCCCAATCCGAATAAAATTTGAGAATGTTTGAAAGAATTTTGATCTCTCTCTCTCTCTCTCTCTCTCTCTCTCTCTATATATATATATATATATATATATTATATATAAGTATATAGTATACTATATATATATAATAATATATATATATATATATATATAATATATATATATATATAATATTAGTGTGCAGGTTTACCGCGGAGCATCGCACATTATTAAAGATCCGCATCCGCGCTTTACCCTGCGAATGTTGCGCGGATCTTTATTGTGTGGA
>JABUQX010112034.1:0-7500 GCA_015478945.1 Trachelipus rathkii | reverse complement strand
TGAGTTCGAAGCCACAACCGCGCGAACCGGTGCGAAACCGACGCGTACACCCGCAGGTGCAATACATGCGTGGAAATATATTTTTTACTAAAAATATCAATTAATCAATAGATCAAACCCTAATCAGCCACCCTCCCTACCCCATTTCCTGTCATCTGTGATCTATTGATTAAGCGATTAAAGTCATATTGGAATTTCCGAAGCTGATACTGATGTCGATTTCAATTGAGAAATTCTAAAATTTCCGATGCCGATTTCTATTCATCGCACTATGACTAACAAAAAATTCCTAAATCGCACTATGATTCTAACAAAAAATTCCTAATTCCTAATTCCTAATGATTCTAACAAAAAATTTCCTTCCCGATTCTCGATGCCGAATCCAGAAATCTTGCAGATTCTTCGATTCTCAATGTCGATTCAGATCAATCGTCCACATCATTAGTTTACATATGCTGGTATAAAATTTTTTTTTATTTCATTTTTTTTTTGGTATTTCTGAAACTCTGGACAAAATTATATAATAGTAAGGTGGGCCGAGCACCGGAATTTTATTCATCTCACAACACTGTACAAGAGTGAGAGCATCACACTACCGCACCGCACTGCACTGCACTTGTGTCAATCGCAAAGCACGGCGCCAAAATAAGCGCAACACACCTCACCGCACTTGGATAATTATGCGTTCCCAACGTCACCGCAACACACCTCACCGCATACTGGGATAATTATGCGTCGCCAACGCTTATCGCAACACACCTCACCGCACCGGGACAAAGGAATTGTTTGCCGTACCCTGTTCGTCGGTCACCCCTACATAAAATTAATATTTTTAATGTGTCTGCAAAATTAAGGAAAGGAAATTAATTTAGTTTTGTTTATTAGGATTTTATTATTTATTTTGTCTATTATTTGTTTTATTTTTATTATTTCTTTTATTTAATAACGATTTATTATTTTTATTTGTGATTGTTATCGTTTTAATCATGTTTAAACTCGTATGTTCACCACCTATATATAGGTTAAGGAGAGCTTTCTTGGCTCGCCTTCAAAACGCGGATTCCCTCTCAGTTATGGGTTCGTATCCTCGTTCGGCTACGTGAACGGACACAAAAAAATTGTCGTCAGTAGGAGATTTTCCGTTATATATACGTATGCAGTTTGCGCCATAGTGTATACAGCTAATTGCTCAATACAGCACACGTCACTACCCAACATAGCCAACAATACAAGCAGAACAACTCTATCACATACAAATCACTCTTCTCGTGCTTCTCACATTGGAAAGGCCGCTTGTTAGGATGCGAACCATTCCGCGGTGGAAAGCACTCGCTGCCGTTGCGCTGAAGCAAGGCTTGCTGTTGGGCCTCATACCTTGCACTTAAAAATGTATAATATATATTACCACTTGGTCAGAAACCATACAAATTACTTTCCCTGACCAATTTCCGATCTCGGGATTGGGGTTCCTTTCCGATCTCGGGATTGAGGATATGTGGTAAGAATGAAATGAGGTGATATATATATATATATATATATATATATATATATATATATATATATATTAGTATAGATTATATAAATATATATTAGATATATATATATATATATATGATATATTATATATATATATTATATATATAAATAAATTTACCGTCCCGGTGAAGCAGGAGCATTGGTTCGAGTCCCAGCCAGAGAGAGAAATATTGTTTCTTTTCTTTTAATTATAAATCTTTATAAATTACTTTCTAATTATATTGTTTTTTTTTAGTAATATTAATTTTTTTAAGTAAAGTAAATTAATAAATAAATAAACAAATAAATAAACATGAATAATTAAATAAATAAATAAAAACAAATAAATAAACATGAATAAATAAATAAAACTATTTGTTTATTAAAAAATAAATAAATAAATAAATAAACAAATAAATAAATAAATAAATAAACAAATAAATAAACAAACAAAATAAATAAATAAATAAATAAACAAATAATAAACAAACAAAATAAATAAACAAATAAACAAGCAAATAAATAAACAAACAAATAAATAAATAAAAGAACATTGAAAATTGCCTTTAGTTAAAAAAACAAAAAATTATTCATTAATAAACAAATAAACACAAATAAAAAACAAACAAATAAATAAACAAACGAATAAAAAAACAAATAAATAAAAAATTAATAAATAAATAAATAAATAAAACATTGAAAATTTCCTTTAGTTAGAAAACAAAAAATTATTCATTAATAAACAAATAAGCACAAATAAATAAATAAACAAACAAACATAAACAAATAAAAAAATAAATAAATAAATAAATAAAGAAACAAATAAATAAATAAAAACATTGAAAATTTCCTTTAGTTAAAAAACAAAAAATTATTCATTAATAAACAATAAACACAAATAAATAAACAAACAAACATAAATAAATAAATAAATAAATAAACAAACAAAACAAATAAATAAAATAAAGCAACATTGAAAATTTCCTTCAGATAAAAAAAAAAAAAAAAATTATTCATTGTGGGGTAGTGTCTCATTTTATTGCTTGACACACGCAACTTGGAGTGTTAATCTTATTTTCGTTTCTCATGTATTGAATAACAGATGATTCGTTCGACTTGCCTATAACTCCTTTTACGATAATTTTATTCTGTTCCGGCATCAGCTAGGACATAAAAAAAGGGTTTCCCTAATACAATATATATATATTATATATATATATATATATATATAATATATATATATATATATAGTATATATATATATTATATATATCGTATATATATATATATATACTATATATATATTTATTATATATTATAATATATATATATATATATATTACGGTATATATATAGTATATATTATATATATATATATATATTATATATATTTATATATATATATATAATTAAATATTATATATATATATATATACTATATATATATATATATATATAATATAATATTATATATATATAAAGAAAGCAAATAAATGGGAAGGTAAGAAATTACTGCCTTTTCTGATTTAAACACCGCATTGTTGCGAATGAGCAATATAACCGATGCTTTAACCACTGGGAGGACCATCCTTAAACCCGGGTATATATTGTCCCTCATTCGCCACATGCGGTTGGTTCAATCCAGAGAAGGCAGTAATTTTTTTTACCTTCCCATTATATGTCTTTCTTTATTTACATCTTTTAATTGCGATTAATACACTCAGGTGTTCAATATTATAATAGTATAATTATATTAATATATATATATATAGTATATAGTATATATATAATATAATATATATATATATATATATATAATATATATATATATATATATATAATATATATAATATATATATAATATATATATAGTATAAGTAAGTGATGCTCCGGGTTTGGACCGTTTGACACCCTTTCGATATGAAGGATAAGAGGATTACGAGGTCTGAAACTGGGGAATATAATCTATATATGGGATAAGGGACGAATCCGTGTAATTTTCAAGGCTGTAGGATGTTATGTATATAGAGGGGGGTCACCCCCCGAGGGTGGACGCCGATATTGCGCTTACGCCCTTGTTGCTTGATCAGCGTGGGTGCGTTTAGGCCTAACGAGCGTTTGGTGCGACCGACCATTTGAGAGGTCAAACAGAACCGAAGGTCTGTTTGGACCGACAGACCAACAGAACTGAGGCGCGCTGTTGCGCAGTACACATACACTTATTATTATTATTATTACGTCGAAGATTTTCATTTCCGAGGAAATGGAATCTGAGTCGAAAAACGATCCTGTAAGGGATCGTCGTTTTTTACGCACTTTGACTTCGGATTCCGCCGTGGGTTGCTTCTTCGCATCCAGTTTCTGAGCTCCAATAATATCACACGGGTAGGGTTATCGTATGGCGTTAAAATTTGGAGGGTGGTTAGCATGGAGGTAACTCGTCGTAGCCGAGGTTACGTCCCCGTGGGTGCCCCGAGAGGGACCCCACCCCTCTTAAAAAATCGAAGTGTTGTAAGGCTGAAATTTGGTGAGAGGATTTCAGAGTTGAATTTCTAGAAAATACTTGATATGTGAATCTGTGGAGTGGGCTCCGGCACCGGTGCTGAGCACTGCGTGCCGAGTTAATAAACAGTCGTATAACAACAATGTAGGTGTCCTTATATGGGTTATCGACGGTTCGTTAGAGTTTCGAATAATGTGGTTATAAGATCGTGCGGTGGTCAGGCCCCCTCATTTAGGGGGGGTTTCTTCGACTGAAAAAAAAAGAGACAGAGTGCAAAAAAAAACAAAGGAGGAACGAAAGAAGGATGGAGAGATGAATAAAAGAAGGAAAAGAATGGAGAGGAATCGAATCTAGAGAGTTTGAGTTGACAATGGAGCCAATGCAGGCACCAGTGCGATGTTTATAATAAATATTTATGTAATGATACAATATTGTGTCTTTATATATGTTTATTAGGATGTAGATCTCAACTAAGGATGTTTGAGACTACCTCATGAGAAAGAACGTAGCGTCATCAGGCTCCTGGTCGATGCGAGGCGCGCCCGGCAGGCGCGCAAGCCGGTGCAATCCGCCTGCCGCGATCCGACGCGGATGCGCGAACGCAGGCGCGATCCGCCGCGCGATCCGGACGCGTGTTCGCGCGCGCAGACGACACAGTTGGCGCGAACCACCGCGGAGGGTGCGGCGCGCACCCGTCCCTTGCGTACCGCATGTACGATCCGGTACGAGAATGCAAACGTTTTCTTTTTTAAAACTTAAATCTTTTTTTTTTTCGAAAAAATTTATTATTTTTATTTTTTTTTTATAATTTTTGTTTTTACTAATTTTTTTTAGTTTTTTTCAGTTTATAACGTAAAAATTTTACGTTTTACATACCCGAAATCAGTAAATCAGTAAATCTACTATCATCCAACCACCCTTCTGTCCATATATGATCTATTGATCTATTGATTCTATTGAATCTATTGATCTATGATTAAGGGTCATATTTTTATTAAAATTGCTATTTGTTTATACATACCCTAAATCAGTTAAATCAGTAAATCAAGCACCCAACCTACCTCCTGTCCAATCATGATCTAATGTTCTATTGATCTATTGATCTATTGATCTTTGATCTATTGATTAAGATCAAATTTTTTTACTAAAATTGTAACTTCTTTACATACCCTAAATCAGTAATCAGTAAAGATCAAAACCACCCAACTACCCTCCTGTCTCCTATTGATTTTTACATACCTTATGACTCATTAGATCTATTGATCTATTGATTAGGTCAAATTTGTTACTAAAATTGTAACGTTTTACATTACCCTAATCAGTAAATCAGTAAATCAAAAACATCCTTCCCCACTACCCCTCCTGGCCAGTTGTGATCTATTGATGTGTTGATTCATTGATCTATTGATCTATTGCATCTATTGAAGCAGTTTTACATATGCATCAAAATGTAACAAATAAGTTCTTTTGGAAAAAGCGGAAAAAAAAAAACAAGTTTTTATTTAAAGCCATTTATAACATAAGTGCAGCCTTTTCTTACTCAATGAGTGTTCGGGGCAATCCTAGAATGGACGTGTTAATTTTATGTTCCGGCGCACCTGCTACATTTCTTGTGGTCTGGGTCCGTACAGGCGTGTGGAAAACCTTTCTGTTATTAAACATTTTAAAGAGTCGAGATTTTTCGAAACAACAACCTGGTTAAATCATAGGTGTCGTTACAGTGTTTACCAGAAAAAGTTTAAAGATTACACAAGATGTTAATCGAATTTCACGAAGGGTTATATGATATAAAAACTCTTCAATGTTTACCAGGGACATAAAATTAATAATCCTTGGATGATTTGATGCATAAATTAGCATGAGGATATAGCAGAAATCTTCAGTTTACTTTCATCATTTAAACATCACAGTATTTTTTATAACTCAGATATCTTTCACCAGAATAAGTAATTTGAGGGATGTGTCTTTAAACACACAGTATTTAATGTTGTTTGGACAGAGAAGAGGCATGATGAGTCAGGTCAATGTTGTGGCTACCAAAATGTTCCCTACTCAACGTAAAGATTTCCTAAAGTATATTAAAAAGTTAACATCCCTATACCTCATGGTTTATTTACTCTGCGAGCTTGCGAGTCATCCTAAGAACATGCATAGAGTGTTACTGCGACAATAGCTTACTCTGTAGTGAGATTGAGAGACAGTACACATTACACTGAATAATGAGTGACTCTAGTAAGCAACCCTTATTTACCTCTATTGAGAAATTTAAACCCATGAAACCTTCAGAAAAAACGTAAAACTGCTCTGTGTGAAGATGAAAAATTTATCCAATGTGATAGCAGAAGTATGCCTAAAGCTTATAAAAGGAAATGTTCCTTTAAACAGACCTCAGAAGGTGAAGTAACGTCGTCATAGAAACATCATTAAAAGACTTGCGGGGAAGTAAGAAAGCTTTAAACAATAAAAAGAAGCTATATTACAGAAAGGTTGGCGCGGGTGTTCCGTGCCTCTACTCTTTTCCGTTATTAGCCGCTTTTGATAACCAAGGGCGGCTCATCGATGAATGGAAGTGGTAGTGGTTTATACCCTACACACGATATAGAGTGGTGGAAATATAAACATTGGAACCTCCTCTACACCACAGCAACAACAGCAACAAACTACAGCAGAGCAAACACACAACCCAACAACTCATTCATCGTTCCCACAACAACTCCATACACACCCACCACACAACAACAGCTCGAACAACCTTACCAGACATCGTTATCAACATCAGACTCGGATTCCCTATTCATCCTTATCACCCATGGATCACAGCAGCCCTTAGTCCTTATGTGACTCCTCAGTTGAACAGATAAATATTATGAAAGCGAACTGCCAGCAAATATTAAAACTGCAACGTTAACATTCATGAAAAAAGAATCCTATATTAAAACGCTATACAAACAAATTAGTTCATTTTAAAAAGTTTTATTAAAATCACCCAAGGAAGATACATTCTTCTTAATTTTCAAGATACTAAACCTTTGGTGAAAGGAGAAGCTAATTTTAGAGTAGGTGTATCTTCCAACGCGCGCCTTACCAGTAGGAGTAAAAGAAAAACGCGGGACGAAATGCCACGTCATACGCTCAATATGTACTAGTTTTAAAGATCAGATTGACTTGGTAATGAATCTCTGTCAAATCATTATTGATGGCAAATTTGTCCTAGCTGGTATTCGAATTTATGTTGACTTGCATATTCGAATCTCTGCCGTGATATGCTAAGAATTAAGGTCCCTGTACAGGTATGGAACTAAAGATATCAACCAAGAACTTTAGACTATTAATTTTCCAAGAAGTTTAATCCTGAATAAACAAAGATTAGTCGGATCTGAAGCCTGGATCAATATGTCCTATTATCACCCTATGACCTATGCAAGTCCCGGCTCCTAGTCGGTACCTTCTATATTCGCATCGATAAGCGATTTAAGTCCTTC
>JABUQX010112030.1:17500-32286 GCA_015478945.1 Trachelipus rathkii | reverse complement strand
AGTAGAATATTTTAGATGCGTGAGCCAGCTTGAACAAGTGTGTGATTTAATATTTAGATATATGTGGATGATTAAGGAACGATGATGCGAGTGTAGTAGGAAAGTTGGTGAATGGCAGGAAGGGTGGCTGGTGCAATTAAATCGTTGTAGATGCAAAGGCTAAGTCCTTGAGTGCGCTAGGTCTTACCAGAGGTATGCTTGGTTAACTGTAGTTAATGATATAGAGTGAGACGATGGCTCTGGATAAGAGTATATATGGATCTTATAAAATACAAATGTGCCTTCAGATGAATCTTATCATGTTAGGTGTGAAGAAGAATTGAGTAAAGAGGAATACGTTTTAGAGAGTTGGTGTGGAAGAAATGATAAAGAAGTAATAAAGAAAGTACGTTGAGATGTTTGGTCATACGAAAAGGGATGATAGTCGGTTGTTAAACGGATGATAATGTGGTTGTGCAGGGATGACCGGCGGAGACTGGAGAAAAATGATTGAGTCAGTAAAGGAATGCCTGAAGAGAGAAATGTGAGTTTGGCAGAGCGAGAAGAATTTGCATAATAGGAGTGAATGGCGGGTTTGTGAGGGGGTATGTTGTAGTCCACCGGGGGGCCAAGGGATGATAACCCACATTGCAAGATCCATAGTGTGTCCATCGTCGGGTCCTGAATTTCTTAGATGATTTTCTGCTTGGCACAATCTCACTTAAAAGTAATAAAGGGGCGTAAGGCTAGGCTTTTTTCGACTTGCTTCATATCTTCTACTACTTCTGTTTCCGGTGTGCATGTTACCCACCTTAACCCCAGTCTTGGGACGAGAAGTTGGGTGATAAATCTCTTATTATATGATATAAGATAATATATATATATATTATATATATATATACATAATATATATACTAATATCAGTATATATATATATATATAATATATATATATATATATATAATATTATATATTATATATTATATATATATATATATATGCTATATATGCTTTTCATAAAGTACTTGTACTGGTACTTGTACTTGAACAAAATTCTATAGTTACTTTTTTTCTTTTTCTGTTTTACTTTAATGATCTACCACTTACGGGCAGAGCCCCATTCAGGAAGGGATGTTGCACACCAAATTTCATCCGCTAGCGCAAATACGCGCAGATGAGCACACACGCAGGCTTTAAAGTGAGGAATTAAATTCAGCAGGGAAACACAGAAGATGAAGAGAATTCCACAGAACAGAGTGCAGGAAAGAAGGAAGCACCACAGCAACTAGCCTGGAGTTACCAAGATCAACACAAAAACTCGTGCCCAGGACACAGCACCCCTTGTGCTACGAGGGCGCGTAAAGTGGTGGTACGCGAGTGGTAATTCCCTCGACACCGCCGCTATGGTACCGTATAGAAAAGAATAAAGCACCAACATCGCGCCGCAAAGATAGAAGGTCAAGTGACTGGAAAGTACAGACAGTTTATAAGCCTTTTGCCTTTTAACTCGACCCGTCCAAAAAGCCGGGTGAAACCAGAGCCCCCCCATATGAGAAACAGTTACTTCCATACAAGGCGATGAGAACCCTTGTATAGCGGAGAAACTGTGAAAGAAAAAAAAAGTCCCGCGAGTCTAAATAGAACCCCAGTCTTTGAGGTCGCCTTAGCAACCTTGTGATGTGAGGTTTCAAGACATTTTTTTTTTGTTTATGTTAACCCAAGGATGTTTTATATTGGCAACAGGAGAGACGAAGAGAAACTATCGAAAGAGATAGAAAGTTAGAAGTGTTTAGAGTGAGATTGTTAGAAGTGAGTTTTAAAGAATTAATTTCACAAGTGAGACACCCTAATCGAAATTCTATCCAGATCAGCAAAAATAGAATCGAAAGATAAGACGAATGCAAATCTAGAAGTAAAAGAAGGAGCAAGAATTGAATGAGTTGAAGAGTGAAGGTCGAGTATCGGCATAAGATAATAGAGATGTGCAGGTGAGAAGAGCATTAATGAAAAGTAAGAATAAAGTAGGAGATAAGACGAAACCCTGAGGAACACCACTATGACAGAAAAAGAAAAGAAGTCGCTCACAACCACAGCCGATATTGAGCGACCTGAAAAGAAAGCAGACATAAGTAAGCAAAGAGAAGAGGAAACCCAAAGGAGGGGAGCTTGGGAGCAGTGACGCGTGCCATACCCGGCAAATGCTTTGGTCAAGCGCCCCAACGCAAGTCTCCCCGTAGTTCCTAAGCAGCGGAAAACCAGTAAACGATTTAAATAGGAAATATTATCGCCAGTGACCTTGAAACCCCGGAAAGCCGACTTGGCCATCGGAACAAGAGAATGAGATTCCAGATGTCTAAGAATGAGAGGTAAGAAGTGTTTCAAAGATCTTAGATAGTTTACAAGTGAGAGCTATACGATAGTTAGAAGGATCAGACGGCTTCTTTTTTTGAAATAGGTTGGTGTACGTGCTTTCAACACTGAGGGAAAGTTCTAGTATTGACATAGAGACTAAAATATAGATTGAACGAGGCGGGGGTCACACGAAAGCACATCCCTCAAAAACTCGGGGAGGTAATGCATCCGGCCAACCCGCCTTCCTATCGTCATAGATCAGGAGCCCATGCACCCGATCAAATGTAATCACAGCAAAGGCAACAAGACACCTGAGAGGAGAAAGAAGAGGAGGAAGCCAGAATCGTCAAGGCTTGAGTTAGAGGAAAATAGCGAGCCGAAGAGATTGGCCTTTTCACATGGAGAGTTAGCAACAGAGCCATCAGATCGAATAAAAGGACAAAGTATGATTTACAGAAGTTTTTAGAGATGTTTTGGCAAAAGGCCAGAAAGATTTATCAGTAGGAGAATCAAGAGGTTAGCGCACTTTCGTTGTTGATGAAAGCCCCTTTGCTCGTCGAAGGTATTCTGCAACAGATTCTAGCTGAGTGAAAGATTACGAAGATGTAGGAGAACGAGAAGTTTTCCACTCTCGATACGCCTGTCTCATAGCCTGAAGGCCAGAGAACAACCACGATCGAACCATGGATTAGTGAGGAGAAAAAATTTAGTTGAAGGAACAAGGAATGAACCTGTTCATCCCGTAAACGATACAGCATCCAACCTTAGTGCAGAAGCCGAGCGTCATCCAGAAGTCAAAGCAGTCATATTCCAATTATATAGCGTAGAAAGCGACGCAAACCCCAATCAGCCCAATAAAGTTCCGAAAAAAACGCACTAGGGCAGATTGAGCTTTAGAGAAAGTATAAAACTAAGAATATAAGTTTGTCAGATTTACCAATGAGCGAAAATAGTGTATTTATAGAGAAAAGGACTAGTGGTGAAACATAGTACAAATATGTTAAAGAATAGGTTGGGACGTAATGTCTAGTAGGTTCTTTGATTAGTCTGCTCCAGATCATTGAGAATGCCGAATGATTCGGCCTCCCCCCCACCTAAATCAGTATGAGAGACCCAACCACTCAGTGTTGTGAACATTGAAAATCCCCTAAAAGAGGACCTCAGATATTTGGATGAGAAGATATTAACAGTCTCGTGAGAAGTAATAAGATATTCAAAAAAGATGAAATTTGTTCTGTTAGGAGAACATAGCAGAAGCACAAGATATTGTAGTAGAACGGAAGCACAAGATTTGAAGCCACAGAACATCGAATTAGGAGATTCGAGATTCACGAGACGTGTGACAGGAGTGTAATGTTAACATAGGCACACACTCCAGCCTTCAGGAAAATTATGAAATAATTTATATTGGAAACGTTAAACGAGTTAGAGGATGAATCTTAGCCATCTGAGTCTCAGACAAGAAAGAGCAAAAGGTTAGGGTTATTAGTGAGGTGATATTCCATAGAGGCAAAGTTAGATTTTAATCCGCGGATGTTGGTAAAGTTAATGTAAAGCCCGCGCCTACGCAAATCTGCCATCTTTCACACACACACACACTCGACACACACACAAGCAAATAAGAACAACAGACTAAAACAAAAGGAGAAAACGAATAAAAAAAATGAACACACCTAAATACTAACTTAAAAAAATTAATACTAAAAATTAAATAAAAAACTTGCTACTATACAATGAAAAAAATAAAAACTTAACCCCCCTCTCTATACTCGGGTAGGCAATATTAAAAATTTTAAAACCTAAAACAAAAAAATGAAAAAAAATGTAAAACTAAAAATTTATCTTTTAAAACGCCAATCGCAGACCTCGCCGAAACTATAAAGATAATTACCAGATAAAATCAATAAAAGCTTTCAATTAAACAAATTATTGATAAATACACATACACTTTCACTAAACACAGCACAACATAAAAATAACCGATAAATAAAATAAAGATAAACCTTTCAACGGAAGCACTTTCAAAACACTTCCCACACTTCACAAGATTAGAAAAAGATGTTTCTAGATTGTGGGTTAAAAGACTTGTATTGTACTTGAATTTATAACGTTTTCATAAACTACTCGCACTTGTACTTAACTTGATTTCATGTACTTGTACTTGTACTTTTGCAAATTCTCGAGTTACTTGTATTTGTACTTTACGAACATCTAGATTACTGCACTTGTACTTTACTGACAAAATATACTTGAACCCAAGCCTGATAGTATATATACTATATATATAGTATATCTATATATATATATATATATATATATATATATATATATAATATATATTATATATATAATATATAATATATATATTATAATATATATATAGATAAATATATATATATATATATATAATAATGTTTCCTAAAAAATCTTTCAGCAGCTTTATTTACAGTTCTACCACAAGCCCATAAACAAACTTGGGGCTCAAAGCACCCCCTAAAAGCGACCCCACTGGGATCACCCGTCGGTATACGAGGGTTTCTCATAAGAAGGGCATACCATATTTGAGAAGAACCCATGTCTCAAAAACTCCCTAATAGAGTTTTTGACAGACTGTTCTAACCAACAAAAATCTCCTCGATTAGTATATAAATATATATAATATATATATATACTATAATATATTATATACTATATATATATATAAATACACAATAACTATACCTTAGAATCTTTATAGTCTAATACTTATAAATATTTCATGCATTTTTACTATAAAATATATATAATCAATATATAAATAGTAATATAATATATATTATATATATATATATATATTATATATATATAATAATTATATATATATTATATATATATATAACGTATATATATATATATATATATATATATATATGTGTGTGTGTGTGTGCGTGGGATGTGTGGTGTGTCTCAAATACAACTGTGTTTTCATGATTATAAAGATATTGAAGAAAATATAGATATTTTAATCCAAAATTGAAGAAAGGGTTAACCGAATTAATAAGCAATGTTGAAATATTTTATTCGACGCCAAAGATTAGTGAGTACATGCGTAAATTTTTAAGTCTTGAAAAAAAATATCGGCAGATATTAATTAGTAGTAAGCACTTCAGCTGCTACAAATGTTAAAAAAAGAACACAAAAAAAACACCAATATAATAAATAAAGAAAACTTTTCAGTTGTTGAAAAAATAAAGTAAAAAATGAAATTTTCTTGAAAATGTGAAGAAATAAAATAAAAGGAATTTTATAAAAAAATGAAAAAAAAAAATGAAAAGTTTTTTGGAGGGGAAACAATTGGTGAAACATGAGGAACAAAAAGCTTATAAATTGAATTTAATGATATTCACCAATCATGCAAATTTAAAATCTTTTATTTTAATAAATATGTATTCATTTATAACAAGTTCTTATTATTATAATAAATTATAATTAGATTATAAAAAAAAAAAATAAAAGAAAAGACTTAATATAAAAAAATAATGAGATTATTAAAATTAATTTATAACAAATGACAATGCAACACCAATTTAGTATTAATAAAAACAAAATCAATAACATAATAATAACAAAAGCATAACAATAAAAGTACTATCATAAGAAATAATAACCTTTTTTGAGTCAGCGTCAAAAATACATCTATAATTACAAAACTAAAAGGAATAAAAACTTTTTATGAGTTTCATAAATACTTTTAAAGGGAAAGTGCCACCTGTTAAGCCCTGTTGTTTTATAGGAATGGGTTAGTTTTATTTTTCTACTTGATCGCTTGGAAATAATGTATTTATTAATTTTCACTGGAAAAACATTGGTTTAAAGATGTTATAATATTAAATAATAAACCCCCGAAATTTCGTATTTATAACATCTGTCTATGAAGTAATTATTAATTCTAGCGACACCAGCCAATTTTCATGAAACTACATAAATTACATGAAAATTCATGAATTTTCACGAAATGTTTGAAACGATCTCTGAAGAAAGAAAAACTTAAAAATAAAAAGGTTTCGAGAAATGACCTTTAAAAAAGGTATGATCTCCAAATTTCATATTTATAGCATATTCACTGTCAGATGTTTCTTTTTAATTTTTTTTAATAACGACGTGACTGATTTTTATGAAACTAAATTCAATATTTATGCCATTTAATGATTAATCCTTCTATTTTTCCAAAGTGTATAGTAGCCAGCATAATCATTTTTTCATCTAGGCACTCACTAATCGGTGGGGAATACGGTTGGTATTTATAATGTCCCGATTGTATATTCATTGTCCATATTATGCCTTTCATAACATTTCAGCGTGCATTCTTGAGTATTCATGTTAGCTTTCCTTGTTTCAGCACACTAACATTTTTGAAGGAGCTTCGGAAAAATTGTGATCGGAGTTCTATTTGATCTTTGATATCATTATATAATATATATAATATATATAATATATATAATATACTAATAATATTATATATATATAATATCTATATCTGTATAGGATATATATGTAATATTATTTAAGTATTTTATATATATTATATATATATATAATATAATATATATATACATCATTCTCACCACATAACCTCAATCGCGAAACTCGAAATATATATATTATATATTAATATATATTATATATATATATATATATATATATATAGATATACTATATAATATATAATATAAATATAATATATATCATTCTCACCACATAACCTCAATCGCGAGATTGTGAAAATATATTAATAATAATAAAATATATATATATATATATAATATATATATATATGTATATATATAATATATAATATATATATATACTAAGAATAATATATATATATATATATAATATATAGCTATAATTATAATATACATATAATATATATTATATATATATCATTCTTACCACATAACCTCAACGCGAGATCGAAATATATATATATATATATATATGTAATATATATATATTATAATATAATAATTATATAATATATATATAATATATATATATATATAATAATTATATATATATTAAATATATATATATAATATATATATATATAGTTATAATAAATTTTAGGAGTGCTGGGAGCTATCTCTTTTTCCCTCCTCAAATTCACGAGTTTAGTTGAAGTTTTTTCTTTGTTCGACTAATAACCCTTTTTACATTGTCAACCTAAGTAGGCAGTACTAGCTTCTTGCCGCGTTCATAATAGTGGTCGTTTTCTTTCCAACTAAGTTGGGCCACTCCGCCGGCTAGTCAACCATCAACATAGGTTAACCCTTTTTTAAAACTTATCTGCTTTATGTGGGGATAAAACCAGGTTTTGGTTGATTGATAGATATTTTATTAAACCTTATGTTCTACTATATGCAAACCATGCGCTGAATTGCCGATAAATGCACTATTTTTACATTACACATATTTTTATGCGTAGTCTTAAAGGATTTTACCAAATTTTGGTCAGATGCATAAAGCAATTCAAGCCTTAAAAGAAAAGACCCGAAAAATCTTAGATGCACAAAAAATCAGAGGTATTTAATTTGTCTATAATATAAATATTACATTATAAAAGAACGTCATGTTCTAATAAGTAAACATTATTTCATCAAAGGCATAATATAATAACATATTGTAATAAAAAAAACAGATAATTAAAAATTAAAATCAATACATTTCATATCCCAAAAAAAATAATAAATGTTCACAAATCATTTTCTGCAATTCACTTTCTATAAATAAAGGTCTAACTTTTATATATTTGTGCAAGTATTTAATTAAAAGAAACTTTTAATTGAAACAATCACTTTGTACATTATATATTACATTAAATCGCTTCCGAAAAAGCGGAGTGCTTTAAATGCTAAATTAAATTTTAAACATAATCGCTTTGAAGCACAATTATTATTAAATTTGAACACTGGAATGGACTTTTGTTCCTGCTGCTCAGTAGATGAAGTGGTCTTCATTAAAGGCAAATCTTCATATGATTGAGAAACCATCCGTGAAGGTAAATCCACATTATATTAAGGAATCATCCGTGATAAATGTATGAAGCTTGATGTTGAATTCTCTAGTGCAATTTTGAAAGAAGTATGAATCACAAGAAAGAATAGAGTTAAATGAGGATAATATAGTGATAGTGGTATGAGGTGGTATCACCATATTAAAATTGATTCCTCTCCATTCTTTCAAGATAACCATCATATATCTCTTAGCGGTGGTATTTGGTCAGCCATTGTAATGTACGTACTACCAAATATATGCTGATGCTGATTCACTTTTTCAGGTTATCCATCTACATATAGTAGCAGTGGTATGAGGTGCCAATTGATCTAGACGTAATACCATAAATGGATAAATCTTTCTTCAATTGTAACCAGAGCTGAAGAAACAAAAATGGAAGTTCATCTGAAGTAATCTGTGTGTCTTTTCGTAAAGAGAGTAGTTATTATCCATTATGTCGATGATAATAGTCACTTTAAACTGAGGCTGGTAGTCCTGGGTATTAACTGAGTGACTAATATTTCTGTCTCCACCGATATGAATGTTGCTTGAAGGTAATCGTTTTTCATCGTTATTTTAAAATTGGTATCAGAGACGACGAAAATAGTCACGCTAAGCAGAGGCTACTATGTCTGGGATTAATGGTGTTACCTGTTCTAGTCTTCGTCAATCTAATGTTGCTTGAAGATTTTCGTTACAGTGGCAATTTGAAACTGATATGAGCGATGGCGGAATCAGACATGTTAAACTGAGGCCTGTAGGGCTGATCTTTAATAGTGAGACTTATGCTCACGTCTACACTGTTCTGCATGATACTGGATGCTTCTTCTACGGACTGGTCTTCTGCTGAAAGTTGCTGTTGGTCGTTGTTGGCAGGCATATTTTGAGAGGGTGTTCTTGAAGACGATGTTCATTCTTCTTCGACCTGGACTTTTGCTAAGGGCTGCTGGCGTTCTAAGGACCTCTTCTTGAGTCCTGAGGGAGTGGTCTTATGCTTACGTCACCGTAGGAGACTGACCTCTGCTTGCGAGGAACCTCTTGCGAGGGAACGTTTGTTTGCGAGGAAAGTTAGCTTGCAAGGAACCTTTGCTTGAATGGGAGCTTCTGCAGGAGAGGGTGTTCAACTTCTTAGTCACCAATATGAAGTGGCAGGAGTGATGGGAGCTATCTATTTTTTTTATCCAAACCCCTTTTTTACGGTTCGAATTGCTGAATCTAAGTAGACAGGTATAAGCTTCTTGCAGCTTTCTGTGGTGGGGGTCACCTTTTTTCACCTAAGCTGGACTATTCCCGGCTAGTCAATCATCAACATAAGTCGTCAACTCTTTTTAAAACTAATATCTTTATTTAAGGGAATAAAAACTCAGATTTTGGTTGACTGATAGATATTTTATTAAATAGTATGGTCTAATATATGCAAACCATTCACTTACTTGCCATTAAATGCATTATTTCTACATTATCTAAATTTTTCTCAAAGTCTTAAAATTAGTTTTAAAAATTTTTTTGGTCAAAGTGCGTAAAACAATTAAATGCTCAAAAAAAAAAAAAAAAAAAGAAACTGGCGAAATCTTAGATGCACTAAAATCTGAGTTTTTGCAAAATATATCAATTATATCAAATTGTATTATATAAAACGTTATATTCTAATAAGCAAACATTATTTTATAAAACGAATAATATAAAAACATGTAATAAAAAAACACAGATAATGAAAAATTAAAATCAATACATTTTATTTATATTTAATGAAAAAAAGAGTTAATTTTAACAAACCATTTTCTGTAACATTATTTGTAATTTACTTTGAATAAATAAAGAAGGTCTAACTTTTATTTATTTGTGCAATTATTTGATAAAAAAAAACTTATCATTTGAACAATCACTTTGAGCACTATATATATATATATATATATATATATATAAATATATATATATATATATATATATATATATATATATATATATATATATATATATATATATATATATATATATATATAATCTGCATCATCATCATTACCCACCTTCTCTCCCCAAGACTGGAGGTGTGACACATGCACTGGAAACAGAAAAGTACAGTAAATAAGACGCAAGCTGCAAGAAAGCCCATCTTTACCGCTCCCTTTATAGCCTCTCTGTTGAGAACTGTTACAGCCAAAACCCACCCTAGAGCTTCATAATGGGACGGCGACGGACCCTCGCTATGGCATTTGTCAGTGAAGGTCATCCTGGCCTAGTGGTCCACAACCATGATCTACCACAAAACCCTGGTCATCTTCGGAAAATCTTCTTCTTCTGCTCTGCCAAACTCACATTCCTCTCTCTCCAGGAAGTACTGACCTCAATCTACTTTTTCTTCAGTCTCCCAGCCATTCGATTCCAAACACACTCATCACTATGCATCCGCTTAATCAATCGACTAACATCCTTCCTTTCCAGACAACCAAACCATCTCAATGAACTTTCCTTTATTCTCTCATTTACTTCTTTATTCACACCACACAACTCCTTAATGCGTTCATTCCCCATTTTATCAATTCTTCTCCCACATAACGCCCATAAGACTGTCCATATGAACATGATAAATGTATTTTTAGATTCTATACCTCTTGCCCCAGACCATAGTTTCACTACATTATACATTAACACATGTAACAACGTACCCTCATATAAGACCCTAGCGCGCTCAAAATTTAGTCCCTTTACATCCATTAAGAATTTAATTGCTCCAGCCTCCTTCCTATCATTCACAACTTTCCTACTACACTATGAATCACCCGTTCCCATTTCTTCCAACATATATCCTAAATCTTTAAACTCAGACACTTGCTCTAGTTGCTCACCATCCAACATAACTTCACACCGAGGACTGTTCTCACTCACCACCATACCCTTACTATTATCTACGTTTACTTTTAAACCCCTCCTTTTACTCATCCTGCCAAAACCTCTACTATCCTATCATTTCCAGATTCACCACTCAAAACCAAATCATCCGCATATAATAGGTAGGGCACCATTCACTCTCTTCCAATCTCTATTATTTTAACACCTTTCCCTGGCCCTGCCACCCCCACCTCTAATTCTTTCATAACCCCATCCATATACAAATTGAATAACCAATGAGACATAACACATCCCTGACTCACTCAAGATAATATTAAACATAGCACTTTCTAAACTCAATTATTATTATACACACTTCACTTTGGTCATACATACTTCTGATTCCATTTAGAAGCCCGCCACGAATACCATATATCATTAACACCTGCCATAGAACTTCCCTATTAATCATATCATACACTTGTTGCAAATTCATAAAACCTAAATACAATTTATTTTTCTCTCACTCTATTTTCTGTTCTTAAACGTCCACCATTTCAGATCCACATATTCTTTATCACTTCTTAACTCACCTTGTTCTTCACCAATCAGTCCCTCACTCAGTTGAGACACTCTTTCAGCCAACATACCAGCATATATGTTCCCTAGAACACTAATAAATCATCTCCCCCATAATTTGAAGTGAGTTGTTCCATATCCCCCCTACCCTTATATATAAGTATTACTATTACTGATCTCCTCCAATCCCTCGCGAAACATATATGATATATATATATATATATATATATATATATATATATATATATATATATATATATATATATATATATATATATATATATATATATATATATATATATATATATATAGTGAGAGAGATATATATATAGATATATATATATATATATATATATATATATATATATATATATATATATATATATATGAAAGAGAAAGGTAGAGTAGCGCACTCGAATCGATGGAAGCACCTCCCATTAAGCTTATATAGAGTATTTCCCTCGACATTCCAGTGTTCAATGATTCACCTCGTTTTTGCGTTCATATACATATTCCTCTTCCAGACAACACATTACAGACATTACCTTCTATCTTTATGTGCTGGGAAGGAAGAACTGCCCACAGAGTATGCTCTGCTTGTTTGAAGGCGAGTAAAAGGACAGTGGTAGTTGGGTTAGCTGCCTACTACAACTTATTTCTTGCTAGGTATGATATTGCAGGCCTCGCACATGGTCGTGATAGCCGTAAGCAACCATGTATCTTTCGGCGAAATTTTATGATACGTTTGGGTATATGGAATGCCAGAGGGATAAATGTTGAGGAGAAGAGGAGAAAGGCGACGGATGTATATAGGAGGGATAAATTTGATTTGCTCGCTATGACTGAAACAAAGATGAAAGGAAGCGGTGAAGATGAGTGGTGTGGTGTGAAATGTGCGTGTGTTGGAGTGGATAGGAATGAGGGGGGAGGGAAGGAGTTGTGATTTTGATGAGTGACATATGTCAGATTTTGTTTGTGTAGGTACCAGAATTCTAATGGTTAAATTTAAGTTTGAAAAGGTTAAGGTATGCGTGGTTGTAATGTATGGTCCTTTTGAAAGTGATATTGAGGAGAGTGCTACTTTCTGGGATAATCTGAATGACATTTTGAATGGGGTGAGTAGGGCCTTCAGATTGATTGTGTCGGGCGATCAAATTGGTTGGATAGGTGATCAAAAAAAGAATGGCTTAACAGGTAAATTTGGAGTCACGGGAAAAAATGAGAATGGTTTTGGGGGTGATTGACTTATGTGAAGAAAGAGGTATGTGTGTGTAAGTAATACTATCTTCAAACACAATAGTATTAATAAGTATATTAGAGTTGGTTTAAGTAGAGATGGGATCGAAGTGACAAGTATGGCTGTTTTTGTGTTGGTGAAGAAGGAGATGTTGAAGTATGTGATGGATGTTAAATCAGTGAGGGGCTGGGAATTGGATTATCAGATCATTATGTTGCTTTATGTAAGATTAAGTTAGTGGGGGCTTGAATGGAGAGGAAAAGGTAAGGAAAGAAGTGGGAAGAATTAAAAGTGAAATGTTATCGAACAAGGTAATAAGAGGAAAGAGGGAAAGAAGGAAGTGGGAAGAATTAAGAGTGAGATGTTAGTGAACAAGGTAATAAGGAAAAGTATTTAAAAGCGTTTGCAAATAAATCAGTTGAATATGAACAAGATGAAACTGAACAAATCTGGGCACAAATGATGGAAACCTTTGCTAGTAGTGCTTGAGAAGTATGTGGATGTGCCAAGGTAGGAAGTAAGAATCTTAACAGTGAATGGTGGAATGAAGAGGCGATGCATTCGGTTTAAAGTTAAAAAGAGCAGTGGTTGAATGTGCTAATAGCAAGTGATGGTGTTTCAGAACAAAGATGTTTGGAATTATTATATAATGATGAAAAACTTAAAACTAAAAGTTGTATACGTAGGAGGAAAAATGGGAAAGAAGAACAGTTTGAAAGGAGGGTGAATGAGGACTTACAAGAGATTAGGAAGCTTTCTGGAAGAAATGGCGAAAGGTTAAGAATGAGAGTAAAGGGAATCTGCATAGAATAATGGATAGGGATAATGATTTCGTAACTGATGAAATTGAAGTGAAAAGAGCTAGAGGGAACACTTCAAAAATCTGAATAACATTTGAAATAATGAAGAGGTGATACTGAATTTGAGTGTATTTTGTGGTGCAAGAAGAGATTGGTATTTTGGGAATGAGGTAGTTAATAGGAAGAGTTAATTGGTAGGGTGAGAAAATTGAAGATTGGGAAATCTTTAGTCAAAGATGGAATTACTGGTGAAATGATCAAGAATGGAGGCAATATGGTGATTGAATTGGTTTGGAAGTTGTGTAACAAAGCATTTATGGAGGGTATAGTTCCGAGAAATTGGAAAAGAACAGTAATAGTATCCTTATATAAAGGTAAAGGGGATAATGGAAACTGTAGGAATTATAGGGGAATTAGTTTATTGAGTGTGGTAGGGAAGATATATGATGGTATTTTGGTTGAAAGATTACGTCGGGTGACTGAATAACTGAATGGTGAGAGCAAAGTGCATTTAGAAGTAATAGAGGATGTGTGGATGAAATTTTTACATTGAAAAAATGATTGAGAGAATAAGAGAGAAAAAGAATAAATTGTATTAGGTTTTATGGATCTGCAACAGACGTATCAGAGGATTAATAGAAAAGCTCCTTGCCAGATGTTAGTGATATATGTTGTTGGGTGTAGTCTTTTGAATGGAATTATAAGTATGTATGACGATAGTGAGACGTGTGGAAGAAAAAATGGAGTAGAAGGTAAATGGTTTAATATTAATAGTGGAGAGAGACAGGGATATGTTGTCTCTTTGGTTATTTAATTTGTATATGAATTGAGTTATGATAGAATTAGAAGTCGGGTTGGTAGGGGAAGGTGTTAAAATGATGGAGAATGAAAGAGACTGGAGGGTGAACTGTGTATTTTGTGCAGATAGAATTTAATTTTGAGTAGTGAATCTGAAGAGAGTTTGAGATGATTGGTAA
>JABUQX010112030.1:10000-12500 GCA_015478945.1 Trachelipus rathkii | reverse complement strand
CTCTGAGGCGCAATGTTGGAACTTTATCTCTTTTCTATAGGTACCGCAGCGACAAGTACTCAAGGGAACTTTCCATTCGAGCACCACCACATTTACGACGCCTTCGTGCTGACATTAGTAACTCCAGGGTTGTTCGGTGCTGTACTTCCTTCTTTTCAGTCACCTCTGCTATGTGGAATACTCTTCCATCTTCTGTGTTTCCTGCTGAATCTAATTTCCTCCACTTTAAAGTCTGCGTCTGTGCTTATCTGCAAAATCTGCGTTAGATGGTAACATTTGTGATGTACTTAACACCTCCCCCCTTGAATATTGCTCCTCCCGTGAGTGTTGGTGACAACTGTAAAATAATAATAATAATAATAATAATAATAATAATAATAATAATAATAATAATAATAATAATATTACTTCTACGGGCTGACCGCAATTTTTTCATGAAAATCTGCAATTTGCTCTAATTTGTTTAATATTCATTTGATTCTTATGAAATTTTCATGATATAAATATGACTCAACAAGATAAGTAAATTTTATTTAGGGCAATTATACAATAATAAGAACTTAATTCTAATTATGAAAGAAATAAAGCCGTACAATAATTATATACACACATTAATATACACACATAATAATAATAATACACATTTATTAATAATAATAATAATACACACACACACACACACACACACAGACACACACATATTATTATTATTATTATTATTATTATTATTATTATTATTATTATTATTATTATTATTATTATTATTATTATTATTATTATTATTATTATTATTATTATTATTATTTTTATTATTATTATTATTATTATTAATTTTGTTAGGAACAACTTTTGACTATTATTATTATTATTAGTAAAATTATTATTATTATTATTACAATTATATTATTATTTCATTATTATTATTATTATTATTATTATTATTATTATTATTATTATTATTATTATTATTATTATTATTATTATTATTATTATTATTATTATTATTATTAAACTTACATTTACTGGCAGCAATGATTTCCACTGAGACCAAGTATTTTATTGCAAGCAACATTGAAAAGCAGATTAATAGCTACTCGCCTCGTAGCTATTCCGGGATGATCCACCTCATGACAACGAAATTCAAGAGGTAAAGCACTTCTATTCTCAAATGTGTTTACCAAATTGAAACATTGTAACTTCTCCTTTATGGCGAATACTGCTAAAGATTCCCAGAACCAAATTCTTTTGTTTTTAAATAGGTTCATGTAACTCAATTGGTTCATCCAATGAAGCCCACTATCTTGAAAGTTAGCAGAAAATCTTTTCAAACGAAGTAACGTTGGATGTACGTGCCAGATAATTTGCGTTCTCAATGATATTTTATCTAGTAATGGAAAAAGTTCTTTGACCATCTTTAAGTGGTGATCCATACTATCGTCGCTATTTCCTGTTGTTTTGAAATCCCACATTCCTGTACCGATATATAAAATATCAGGAATTGGATCGATTCTAGCATCTTCTTTTTTTAATGCCCATCTATAAAGAACTTCTCTTGCACCCTGGCTTAGTTCAGTTCCAGTTTTGGAAACAGGATACATTATAAACGGCGCCCAATACAAACGAAGTTCAATACCATTTCCAAGAAGACAAAGGTTTGACTTGAATTTTTTACCTAAAAAGTAATTTTCAGTAAACGTATCCATAACATCTTCAGAGGAATTACTATGCCTTAACTTAACTTCATCTATTATATATTCTACAATTTCTTCCATAACAATTCGAATCATTGAGTCACCAACGAAGGCGATTCGAAGCCTAGATTGAGTATTAAAAAAATATCTGCCAAAACATTGTTTGACATCAGGGGGTTTATAGTGAAAAACATTACATGGAGAGAATGGCCATTTCCTTATGGAGGACCACATACTAGTGAAGTAAAATGAAACTTTATTGTCTTTCAGTGAATTTACACCATAACTATAATTGAGTTGTTTTGCAGCTTCAAACAGAAACTTGTCTGGTAAGTATTGATAACCCTCTTTTGATTTCTGAAAAGATTCCAATGCTGAAGCAAAATTTTTTGTTTTATACCAAAAATTTGAAAGCCAGTTAGTATTAATTGAAATTAAAGATCTACATAAATCAGTTTTAGAAATATAATTTCCAGCAGTCAAAAGCTTATTATTGTTTGTTTCATCTGTCACAAATTTTATTTCAAATTCATTAATTGTTATCAGGAAATAAACGCCAATAATCATCAAAGTATATAAAATAATCTTAATTTTATCCATGACACTGAAAATTATATATATATATATATATATATATATATATATATATATATATATGTTATATATATATATATTATATATATATATATATATATAGTTATATATATATATATATAAATAAACAAATAATATATATATATATATATATATATATATATATATATATATATATATATATATATATATATATATATATATATATATATATA
>JABUQX010112029.1:5000-16606 GCA_015478945.1 Trachelipus rathkii | reverse complement strand
TGAATATATATTAATATATATATATAATAAATAATAATATATAACCGTATATACAAATATATATAATATATAATATAATATACATATATTAATATAATATATAATATATATATATATAGATATAATATATATACCCCCTTCCTCTCGCTTATATAATATTATATACTAATTATAGTATATAATATATATATATATATATATAATAAATATATTATATTATTCATTATATATATTAGATATAATATCATTAGAAGTAATTACATCATTTGCAAAAAAAATTTGAATAACATTTTCATTTATAAATAATTTTGTTGTGTATGTAAAGAATAAAGTTTATATATGTATATATAAATATAATTTATATAATTATATATATATATATATATATAATATTATATATATATATAAATATATATAGTATATATATATATATATATATATAGATATATATATATATATATATTATATAGTATATTTCTAATTAATTTTAATAACCTTTTTTTAAATATAAATTTGCAAACTTTAAAATATTTTCATCGTTGAAATCGTTTAAAAAAAAAAAAAAAAAATACCTTGAATTATCAAAGGAGTCTCCAAAATTAACCCGGGCCAAACCCGACCGGCGAGGAAACAATCCTGGCCCGCATTAGTAATGCATCTATAAGACACTTTTTATTAAATTAAACACTCACAAATCATTCACTGTATTTCACTAAGAAACTATAGTTACAAAACACACAAGTCGCACTATAATATTTCCCTTATCAGATCTCACTTGTCACTTCGAATTCAAAACCTTGTAGATGCAGCAACTAGGTCTGCCTTGGACTTATGGAGGAGTCATTGAGGCCGTAGGCTAAAATTATGAGACCCTGTCCTACACTATTAAAAAACTCCAGAAAATAGCTCATCTTGTTCTTCATTCTGAATGCATTTTACGGACCATTATTCATTGACCTGCACCGGAACAAATCTATATATATAATATATATATATTAATATATAATTATATAATATATATAGTATATATATATTATATAATATATATATTATATATATAAATATATATAATATATATTATATATAATATATTATATAGAGAGAGAAGACGAGAGAGAGAGAAGAGAAGAGAGAGAGCAGAAATGGTGTCAGAATGATGGAGAATGGAGGTAGGAGGTTGCCCTACCTATTAACAGGCGATGGTTGGTTTTTAGTGATCTTGAAGAGAGTTCGTAGTATGTAGAAAGATTTAGCAGGGTGTGAAAAAGAGTAGTGACCAGTACCGCTAAGGGAGTGGGACGTACATGAAATACGCAATAAATACGTACACATGATGTTACGCGCGCGTAGCACGCGTACACGTGATTGTATATATTGTATGTAACGTATATGAGTGTTATTATTTATATATATTTATTATTTATTATTTACCCCTCCCCCCCCCACCATATGTATATATATTTACATATGTGTGCACCGTAGTTGCACACATCAGGGTATGTTGATGACGCAGTCATCACATTACACGAGTGTTCATACACACTATTCACCATACACATTTCACATTCACATACACACCACACACACACACACACAACACTTTACCCCTCCCCCTTTTCTATAAATTCGATTACCCTTCTATCTCTTTCTCTCTCTCTTTCCATTTACCCTACCCCCCTTTGTGTTTCCATGGACTACTCATCATTGCACCTACCCCCTTTGTTCTCTCTCGCACACACACCTACGTTCCGCGCGCGCCCGTTTTTCCGCTTCACATACTCGCACGATCCGTTTTCGCCGCAGCCCCATCGTCCGAATCCCGATCCGTCCTGGCGGGCATTTCGATTTGTCGCGTATTATGAAGAGCGCGTTTCTACCCCTACTCCCCCATTCTCTAAGCCCCCACTTGTGATATAAAATTGGACGGGATGGACTCGAATCCCGTCCTCACAGCACCTTCAGCTCAGCGTGGTCGAGAGACCGAAGCTTATCGCCTTGAAGGCCTTTCAGTAGTAAAACAAAATAGGATTAAAATAATAATTCTTTAATAAACTCATGGCTATTTTTAGTATTGAAGAGAGAGAGAGAGACGAGAGAGAGAGAGAGAGAGATGAGAAGAGAGAGAAAATTAGGCATATATTTATATATATATATATAATATATATATATATATATATATATAATATAATATATATATATATATTATATAGATATAATATGTTCATATTTAATATATATTTAATGAGAAAATTCAACGATAAATACATAGAGTCTATACTTAATATATGTATACTTATATATATAATATATATATCTATATAATATACTTATAGGTACTAATATAACTGGCAACCTCCATGTGAGTAATTCCGTACGTGATATTAAACATGCATATTTCCGTACTTTAATATATATATATATATTATATATATATATATATATATATATATATATATATATAATATATAGTATATTATATATATATATATTATATATATATCTATATATATATCTTATTATACTAGAGTTTAGTAGTTATATATACTAGTAACGTTATGAAAATGAATCAACTATTTTAATGATGCACTAAGAACTATTACTATTAGATCCAAAGAATTTAATTTAAATATTTTTTCTTTTATTTTCGTGAAAATTCTTTGAAATTTTTTTTAGATATCGTTATGACTTAGATATATTCAAAGAGAAATTTCAGGTAGTTGGTGGAACGCGAATCTCGTCTCAGCGTCCGCTCACATCGGTGATGTTGCAGTCGTCGGGCATGACGTAAGGCTGGCATGCCTGCTCGGTCATTCGTATATATACTTAGTCACGTGGGCTATATAATTATTATATATATATATAGATATATATATAATATATTATATTATATTATTATATACTATATATTATATTATATTCTAATATATTAGTATTAAATATTATTATTACATTATAATATAATATATATATAAGAGTATATATTATTATTAGTTTAATGTTATAAGGTTACTGCGCATTATATATAATTACTATCATAATATACGTACTATCCTATACTAATATAAATATATATATTATTATATAATATATATATAATAATTATATACTACTATATTATACTATATTCATAAGTATTATATATATATAGTAGTAATATCTATCACAATGATATCTAATATCGTATTAATGTATATATATATACAAGGGTATGGGCTATTGAAATGGCAATTAACTCACACCAAAGGTTGCCAGTTATTGACTATATGATATACTATTAGTAGTAACTATTAATATTATGTATACAAGTATTACATACAAAGATAAAGGAATAATTTATTATAATCATAATTTATTATATTATGATCAAACAGTCGTTCGATTAAGTTGGCAAGTAAAAGACGTGGAATGGAAGTCGAGTAGAGAAAGAAGAGTATATTTTTCGGTAAGAGTCGTAAAAAATTAAACTATATATTATGTATTGAGCGAGAATCACAATGTCGGGTAATTATAATTGTAATTATATTTGGTAATTATATATTAAATAATAGAAATTTTTACTATAGGAGAAGAGTTAAAGTATTGAATGAAATAACGTGAAGTCGAAATCATGCCGTTATCGAATCATACGTGAAAATTTCCAATTCCTCGCGTGTGTGAGCAGCGGAATCGAACCTCTTCAAGCACAGCGGTCAATTGTAGCAAAGCTGCGCGCCTTCGGATGTTCGGGCAATGTAGTGAGAGTCATATATATTAATAACTTATTTTAGGTCTCTATTCCTAATATTAATATAGTTATCTTTAATTACCTATATATATATATATATATAAATATATTAGTGATGCAGGTAACGTATTGGGTAATTGATATATATATTATAATATAATTATAGTATTGTTACGGGGTATATATATATATAGGTACCATATATATATACAATGCTATCCAGAATTTTTTTCGGGTGCCAAACCAAAAAATCTTTCTTATTCTATTACTATATATTAATATACTTTATTAATTATAATATATAGCACTTGTATATACTTATATATAACTAGTAGATCTGATTATATACTTATAATATATATTATATATATATATATCCAATAAGTCTCTCATCTCCAATAGTATTTCTCTTAATCTTCTTTTTTTCCCAAAAATCTAGTTTTTTTTTTTCAATTAAACAGGTGGAGGTCATTAAGTATTGAAAGTTATCTTTCTACTGAGCAATTAAGCACTGGTTAAATGCCATATTTACAACTAAGATCTGGACATATTGGAAACTGTGACTCGAACAAGAAATACATATTCCATCTATTGTGTGATTTTCTTGTGCGCACCCTGTGCTGTGTTGTCGTTCCTATTTTCAAACTTTCATAATCCCATTCTGCTTACTTAATTTCTTCATTTGCTTTCGAGATCTTCCTTGAAAATATTCACACAATCTTTATCTTCTCATATGCCACATTACACCCGTTCAGTATGACAAATTTCAATTGTTACAATTTTAAAAACCTCTTCATATATTTTATGCTATAGTGAAACCATTATCCATAAAACTCTTATAAAAAGAATATGAGATAACAAGTTTGGTCTGGGAAGTAGGAATGTATGCGGTCGTATTTTTGAATTTGTTAGATTCTGGAAACAGCAATTTCTAATTCAGTCAGATTTCAGATCGCTCAACGACATATCTCAAGACTTTGTGTAGTCCACTCAGTGGCGTTATTGCAGATTGTGATTTTTCGGTTAACGTACAATTCCTTCTTGTAGTTTGACGAATTAGTAAAAATAATAGCATAAGCACAGATAGCAAAGTGGGAGAAAGAAAAGATTCTTTTATAAAACCATATTTTAATATATGATATAGAAAAGTAATCAAACATGACCTTAATATAACTAATAATGTACAACTTGAATTAATGTCGGGATTTTCCCGACTGATCCAAAATTAAAAAATTGCTCTGCGAAAAGAGCTAGTATAGCGAATAACAATATAAAAGATTAATAGTTTAATAACTTAAAATAATTCTCTAAAATGTTAGAATTATGATTAATTGACGATATAAAGATTTTCCGGTATTTGTAATGTATATATTAATAAAGGGTTAGTCTACAGTAGCTGACAATGCAAACTCTCCAACATGAAACTTCAAAAAAAGAAGTGAAAAAGTTTTCACCTTTTAAATTTCAAGTTCTCCTCATATTTTAAATATTATATTACTGATTTTCCTATCATTTCTTATGCAAATTTTCTACTTTTTAAATAAGATTTTCATTCTAATTTTGCATGCTTTGAACCCCTCTGTAATATTTCATCAGTGCACTGGGAAATGTTACTTTTTTATATTTATAATTAAATTTAATTTGCCTGAATTAAAGGATCAGTTCTAATCTTTCCATAATGGTTGGATTTTAGTTACTAAACTTAAAATAATTGCGCTAAAATATAACATTATTATTATTATTAATATTATTATTATTATTATTATTATTATTATTATTATTATTATTATTATTATTATTATTATTATTATTATTATTATTATTATTATTATTATTATTATTATTATTATTATTATTATTATTCATTATTATTATTATTATTAATTATTATTATTATTTTTATTATTATTATTATTATTAATTTTTTTATTATTATATTATCTTATTATTATTTATATTATTATTATTTATTATTATTATTATTATTATTATTATTATTTTAATTATTATTATTATTATAATTATTATTAATTATTATTATATTATTATTCTGATTTTTATTACATTATTATTATAATTAATATTAGTAATATATTCATTATTTATTATTTTATTATTAATTATTATTATTATTTATATTACTGTTATATTATTATTTTATTATATTATTATTATTATTAATTTTATTATTATTATTATTATATTATTATTATTATTTTATTATATTATGATTATTAGTTATTATTATTATTATTATTATTATATTCATAAGAGCTGTGCCAGAATAATCAACAAGTTCATTATTAATTTTAATTGGTTAATTGTATGATTTATTATTATTATTTATTAATTTTATTATTATTATTGTATTGTTAATTATTTTTTATTAATTATTATTATTTATATATTATTATTTAAATTATTATATATTATATTAATTAATTATAATTAATATTATTATATTATTTCAAATTAACCTGCAATAAATGATCAGACAGGTTGAATTCCATTCAAAATTATATTAAATTCCTATTTACGTTATCTCATCTATAATTATATTTATTTAATTAAACTACTATATAATACAAGTAAATATTATGATTACATGTAACTGAATAGTAGTTAATAATTATTTACAATATCTTATTATTTTATTATTCGTTCTGTTATTTCTCTTATTTTATCAGTTTTTCATTCAATATTACTTTTATATCGTGAGTAGAAATAAACAGGATATAATGTAAATATACAATTTCACTAAAATCTAAATGTAAACTACTTTATCACTGAATCAAATTATGGAAATCTTTTGTTCATTTTACCACTCTTATTAGGTACTATATTACTGCTATTTAATTCCCAAGCATGTGTATTATCTATTTATACAATCATTATATTATTATTATTATTATTATTATTAATATCATATATCATATTATTGTGTATATACCGAGAGAAAACTTTATAATTGAGAATTTATTATATTCTAAATTAATATAATTGATTATTTGATTTATCAACACTTATATTATTTCTGACTATTATCTGTAATTTATATTATTTGTTTCATATTAACATATGAGTAGTTTTGCAACAATTATAAAATTAAAAACACACTCCACTCTCACTATTGAGAAGCTGTATGTAGTAGAGATATATAATCACTATTTATTAATAATAATAGTAAGTATTGATATGTTTAAGTTAGCAATCTAAATATACTATCATAGTTACCATTAAATTAATATAATAATTTAATAATAATTATAAATTAATTAATAATAATAAATTAAATAATAATAAATATATAATAAATAAATAATAATTATAAATAATAATAAATAATATATTAAATTTAATATTAGATTATAATATATAATTATTATATATATATATATATATATATATATATATATATATATAATTAATAAATTTATATATATATTATAATATATAATATATATATATTATATATATATATATTATATATATATATATATATATTATATATATATAATTATATATAATATATATATATAATATATATATAATATATAATATATATAATATTATATATTATTATATATATATATATATATAATATATATATAGTTATAAATATATATATATGTATATATACTATATATATATATAATATATATATATATTATATATATATATATATATTATCTTATATATATATATATATATTTTTATATTTTCATATTTATTATTTAATTAAATTTCTATTTATATACTTATATATATATATAATATATATTATATATATATATACTATATATATATATATATATACACACATATATATATAATATATATATTATTATATATATATTAGATATATATATATATATATATATATATATATATATAATATGATATATATATATATATATATATTATACATATAATATAAATATATATATATATATAATATAATCTATTTCTTTTATAAATATAAATATATACTATATATTAATATATTATTATATATATATGGCGGAGGTTAGGGGGGCATGGGGACGGTTGCCCCCACTTTTTTAATTAATTTGTTTAATATACGAACAGCAATATCAAAGAGAAGAAAATATTGAATTTAGTTATCCTTTACTTTGTGATATTCCATTTTAACAAATGAAAAAGATTTTCTTTATTTCGTTTATTTCGAGTAGAAATACAAAATTGTTGATTTATTGATAATTTTCAACGATAGATTTAAGCTATTAAGAAAATTACGGCTTTTTAAAATAAATAGTTGCATAACTGGTGACAAATATAACTTAATGAATACTATATAGTTAATATATGTAATAATTAGCATTAATTCCTAGAAATTGTCACAGTACCTCCCCTCTCCTCCCTGGTTAATAGCGCTGTCATTCAGCAAGCATGCGCGACTCCGCCCACGACAGTACGTTTCCATGGTAATCGTTTCGACCCACCAATTAGCTCTGCCGTTTCCCGGTCGCCTCGAACAGTCTCGAAAAGAAACTTCTAGAAGCCAAGATTATTTAAGATTAAGGAACACGCACCACAATTTAGTAGTAATTTTTTCCTGTGACATTGCGTACTCTGTGCTCCTATAAAGTTATGAGCTTTTGGTTATTAGTGTACTGTGAATGTGATACTGTTTCCGACTGGTTAGCTTGTTAGTGTAGCAAGTGAGAAACAATGAAGAATAGGTTCAAAAAAGAACGTTACTTCGCATTTTTTTTAGTACAAACAAAAAGAAGAAAGAATTGTAAGCTGAGGACTCTGTCGCTACATCGGGAGCTAGTCCTGTACATAGTAACTTCCTTTATTAATGACGATACTGAACACTTATGCTAGTTCTAGTTCCTTTGTAAACAGTGAAAGTCAATGGTTCAATTAAACCTTTGTACAATATCTAAATTTATGTCTAAATTAATATCTAAATTGAGAAGATTTCTTGGGTTTTTATAAGACAGACCTTACAGATGGAGAATCATTGTATCGCCTACTCCTGTCTGTGCTGAATGAAGTAGGTTTAGAGACCTCTAATATAGTAGCCGAATGCTATGACGGGGCAGCAAATATGTCAGGTATATATAAAGGCGTAGCAGCAAGATTAAAAGAAATAATCCGAACGCAATGTATGTGAACTGTTACATGCATTCTTTAAATCTTGCTCTTGAGAATTTATCGAAACGTATTTCCATGGTTCGGAATGTTTTCAGTGCGGTTCAGCAGCTTTATTGTTTCATTGAAGCCTCGCCGAAACGCCATGAAATATTTATAAAGATAAAGGAAGGGGCTATCGGTGAAAGTAATAAAACAGAATCTAGGACAAACTTGTCTCTCAAGGCACTGAGTGACACTAGATTTAGCAGTCGATATGAAAGTTTCAGCTTAATTAGCAATTTGCAAATATTAAAGACATTGATGAATAATATAACACTAAAATAGCACTGAAGATATCAAATTAAAACTGGATTATATGAGATGAGATATAAAGTGATTGGAGTATAGGTAGAGTAAAAGTCTCATATTGAGGAATATGTAATATCTTATGAGTTTTGAATTATATATAAAGATATGGAATATATGTATTTATTATCATTAGGAGTGCTAGAATTAATTACATGAGGAAAGATAACAATAAGTATATATATAATTAAAATAAATAGGAAATTATGACACCAATCATTATAATTGAAAATATTTGAAGAGTAAATAACATGTAAATTTACTATATGAGAAAGAGACAATATATTACTATATCAACATAATAACTAATTCAGAAATACAACAATTATAAATATTATCAATAATATCGAGAGACGATATGTATTAGAATTGAACAATAGACACAAAGCATGAATATGAAAACAATAGACTATTGATAGATCTTTCGTAAAATTGAAAACAATTTGACTTGAATTAGACTATAGTAGAGCGAGAAAGAAAATATTTGTGATACATACACATAGAGTATTAATTGAATGGACCAAGATAATCTAAAATAATAATAATAACTCACAAAAAAAACAACAACAATAATAATAAAATTTTCAAACAGAAAATATATATTGGCGAGAATGAAGTAAGTTTAATACATATACATAGCAATATATATTCTTCAACCGTCGATAGACCTATTGAGACACATTAAAAAAACACATGAACAATATATATTAATTAATATCATCATTATATAAACTTTGAGACAATAATAATATGAGATCTGAAGATGAAACATTTAAAGTCACAGCACTACGAGAGAGACACATAAAATACATAGTATATGACACAACAATGCTATGACACATGGAAGCTGCATCACATAACTAGAAAACAATTATATTTATAAAAACTAATGAGAGAGATAGTCCAAATAATAACCACACTCAATACAATAATAGAAGTTATCAAAATGAAAGCTTGATGATTTATAATAGAGGTAGAGATAATAATAATATATATATGATGCAGAAGTTAAGAGTGATATGAACATGCCATAGATTTTAAGGAGTAATATTGAATATAGTTTTCTTAGAGTAAAAGATATAGAATTAAAATATACTATAGTAATAGCTAATAAATACATTAAATTATACAATCAGAATTGATCAATATCTAAATAATAATAAGAGGGAGTTATAAATAAGCAAATAATAATATACTATCACAAATAGTCAAGTTGATTATTATTCTGATCCAATTAAATTATTTGTTATGTAAAATACTTATTAGAGAATATTCATTGATTCTTTATATAAATAGATTATTCCTCAGTATGTTCATATCAGTCATCATGCAGACGATCTTATTTCAGTGTTTTGAAAAAAATGTGAGTGTCTATAAAATCATTATTTCTAAAAAAATCTCGGCTAAAATATAAATAACAATAAGAATAATGATTGCTTTTAACATCTATTTCTGTGCAATTTTGTCATATTATTTTGTATATTCATTTAGTCCCAAATTCCAATTTGATAATGATACACACATTAATTTAATCACTTAGATTATGTATAATTGTAATATATAAGTTGTATCTCATAAATGAAAGTAAAAATTAAAGACTAAATAATTTTATTATTTATAATTCATATTAATATTTTATAGAGTATAAATCTTAATACATTATTATTATTAATGCGGTTTTGATTATTCTTTATATTATATACCTTATATACATGTTTACTATATATATCAATTAGATATTTTTATGATTAAATATTCATTATATTGAACTTATTAATATATATATTTTATATATTATTATTACTAATTTGCATTTTATTTTTTCACTTATAATTATTTATGTATTTGATTATAATATACAATTAGTAATTCATACTTATTTTTGATTCTCAAATATTATTAATTTAATGTATTTATTTATCTTATGTCATCAGGGCATATTAATATATATTTATTTTATGTTACAATTACTAAGTGTTTTATCTAATCAGTAATGCATCTATCTACTAATTGATATTAATTTTTTAGTATTTGATGAACTTTATTATTCTATCTCCATCCTCTATTATAACTATCACACTATTATTATTTTATTATTTATTATTATTAATTATTAATTTGGTTTAATATTATTTTATGAATAACCATATATTTTTATTATTATTTTTCCAATATTTTTAGATAATGTCCAATGGCTCAGAGCTATATATGTATATTATATTTATATATTATATTAAACTTATTAATTATTATTATTATTATTATTATTTAATTACATTTATAGGAGAGGAATAATCACATCTTTATATATTAATTATTATATATATATAAATTTAATATATATTAATTATTATTAATTATTATTTATGATTATAATTATTATTTATTATTATATTATTATTCTTATTAATAT
>JABUQX010112028.1:2500-33864 GCA_015478945.1 Trachelipus rathkii | reverse complement strand
ATTGCGCGTGTATTTATATAATTTATTTATATTATTATATGGTTATAGCAAGATATAGAGCAGATTACTAAGTCGTATCGCGCCGTCTATACACACGAATCTCAGTAAAGCAACAGATTTGATGCAAGTGAGGTGGTATATAGATAAGAAAATTGATATAACAGTTCAAGATACAAAAACTATTTTGGAAATTCAGTCACCGCGTGAACGTGGCCTTCTAATCCAAATGAGAGACTCTATGAAATACAGAACAGAAGCAGAGAGATATTGAATTGTGATTTCTATGTTATATGATGAAGCATATTTTTTTTCTTGTATATGGTTGGCTATGATGTTTAAGTGACGTCGTTGAGTATTTAATGCGATTCTGTGTTTCACTGCTACCGGTAAACAAACGTAACTTAAACATTGCCAAGGAAAATCTCCTCCTGAGGACATTTTTTATTGTCCAGTACGACGCTGTAGCTCGAGAACAAAGATGTCAAAGCTTCACAAAAACTAAATCCTTAAGCAAGAAAAAATTCGTTTTAATCTACTGAAACTCTTCTTATTAGGATTATATAATAAGATATAACCTTTAGTATATTAAAACTTATATATTTATTACTCTTAACTTTGGATATTTGTATATATATATGGTGTACCAGAATTATTGTGTTAATATATAAATATATATATATATATTATTAGCATATATATTGCGTGTATTCATTATTAATATATATATATAGGGAGGACTTGCTAAGTTGGTGGCTTCTATCTTAAGAGCAAGACACCTCTATAATAAGAGGAATAGTCAAATTAGTAATTCGCATGATTGTTGTGAAGTGAGGTGTTTTTTAGTTCAACCATAAGTGGAGGAGCCTATTCAATAAAGTAACAGTAATATAATATATGTCCCTTCGTTGAGATTATGGGCTTCTCGTGGCTTCGTACGGCGAAGTTGGTAGTGCACGGGCGCTTATGTCGCAGCGCGTTTTTTCAACCAACATTTTTTTTTTGTGCGAGATATTGTTTTCTGAAATCGAGTCGCAAGCCTTTCTCCTTGAAATTTATCTTCTTGCCTGGAGGATTTCTAGAGAGAAGTATGGGGCTGAGTGTATCTTATTGTTAACTTCTGATCTGTCTCAGTAATCTGACATGACCTAAAGAGTAAACAGCGAGAGAGAGATATCGAGTAGATACATATTATCCCTGGAGTCAGAGTTTCGATTATTGCACTAAGTTATATTTGCTCGCTTCTCGGAATCATCTTAGCAGTAAGTCGCGGGAAGGGACACACAGTAAATTAAGAATGTATCTAGAGCTTATAATGAGTAGGCTAACATTACTTCTGCGCTCACACGTGCAGTGAGCCGTAGGGAGTGTTATGACGCGATAATTATACAAGATATAAAATAATCTTTCATTGCAAATTATACATATTTGGGCATTTTAACAATGCATACAAAATATAAAACCATTTCAATGGGGTAAAAATATAACTAAATACCAATAAAAGTTTATACATTTCAAAATGCACAACATATTATTATGGTCGAATACTATAAATTGAGGAGTAGGTTCAAACACTTCTGGGCAAAATAGTAAGTTTCAAATACGAGTGGGTATTATAGGTTTACATTAATTCATATCTTTAAAAGAAAGATCTACCACAATAAAATGAAAACATAACAATAAAAATTTTTTATATATAAAAATACAAAATACTATTTAATATATAAGAGAAAATAAAATGTGCCACATATTAAACACAACGCATATTGGTCCCTTAGGGTTTATATCCTGATTATGATTATAAATCTATAGTGACAAACAATTCTATAAATGGCCATAGAGACATATCACAAAACCACTCGGTAATTTCAAACATTAATTAGGTGTAGAGACCAAGTAGCTTACCAAGAAAGGTAGCAAGCTTAAAACACAAGTTCTGAAATCCATAGGAAAAGTGTTCCAGTTATAAAGGGATATTCATAATGTAATCAACATGATTAATGAATCCCAAGCTGCGGAACACCACGTAGTTGTACAAATCTGTAGATAAAAGTACGAAGAAAGAAAACAAAAATTGCTATAAAAATAAAATGATCTAAAAACTGATGGAGTGTATAAAAACCGAATTTGCTTAAAAATTCATAGGGTGCTTTGTATTTAACTTTGATAAAAATCATTTCTTCACTACTATTAAAAATGCGAAGAGCGGTCACATAGATTAACCATTTAGAATTCGTAGAAAAGGCTGAATCAATTATAGTTATGTAGATGTGAAATCCAATAAATCAAATTTCTGCGTCATAATCCCAAAACTAATTAATAATGATAGAAGAAATCCATAACCGTATAAAAGGTAAGTTATAATTGTATAGATACGGTCGTAAATAATTGACTTGTAAATATTTAGGTCTTCTTCTAATTTTGAAAAAAATTCTCTTCAATTCACATTAAATTAACTAGAGGTAGAGATATACACAGAATATATCATATTCATTTAAATTTTAGAATTAACTCGTATAAAGGAGATTCCGATCAGTTCGCTTAGATGGAATTTCTAAAAAATAATGAGCTAATATATATATATCTTAGTATATGCCATTAGATCAAAACTATTGAACTAATGTATAGAGGAATAAGAAATCTCACTGTCACAGAAAGAGGAATTGATAACTTTATGTTATGTTCTAAGCGTAATGAATCCTCCAGAACTGTTGGAAAGATTTGTGAAACTCAACGAGTGAGAAGCAGGCTTGGCAACAAAATAAGTCCACTATAATTCAATATAATTTTCAGAAAATTGTATGACAAGTACGGTTGAAAAGTGGGCGGCAGTAGCTCCATGCGATGATCGTTCGTACCCGGGCCTAAAGGGTGCTTAGCGCTATGCCTAAAAATATTTTGGTCATCAATGGCGCCTAAGCGGCTATGCGCCCTATGCGCTTTGGGGCTACGCTTTTCTGGGGCCCGGCTGGATGGTTTCGCATAAATTTATTTGAAAGTACTTAGTGGGATATAAAGCATGCTTTATTAAGAAGAAAACCATTTTTAAATATTTGTATTATAAACAACGTAACTAATATCCACGTCCTCTTCCTCCTTCATGTCTTTGTGGTCCATGTTTTCCCACGGAGTTAGCCGAGGCTGAGACGAAGTTGAAGTTTCCTTGGGCAGCCGAGTGCTCGTATACAATAGTGGATAGCCAGATAGAGAGTGGTCGTAAATTATATATATATATATGGTACAGGGGGTAATATGGTATATGTATATGTAGAAGAGTTAGTATTGCTATATATTATAGTGTGTATAATATATTATTTATATTTATATATATATATATTATTATATATATATATATATAATTATATATATAATTATTTACTATATATATATTATATTTATATATATTATTATATAATTATAATTATATATATTATATAGGGGGTGCTGGTGTGGGAGTTGGGTGCGGTGTAGCCGGTGAGAGGGAGGGCTAGTAACGAATGATATAAAATAAGAAATAAAATACAAGAAGATAAATAATATAATAATATAATAATATAAATATATATAATATATATAATATATAAAATATATTTATATTAATTAATTTTTATTTATTAATAATTAATAATATATAGTAATAAAGGTAGTCATTCGGTCCATATGAACTGTTGATTTGGTCATTGGTTAGGCTATTTCGTCGGAATTGGGAAGGCAAAAATCGGGTAACCCGCTTATTTACTTGTTCTGGGGGAGATACCTGAATCAATAAGCGACTTGAAATAGTAAAGTTTACATACCCATGAATATACAAGTTTAAATCGATTTCACGCTCGAGAAATTGAAGGCGAAGCAGTTATCCATAACTATTTGTATATATATAATATAATAAAGTGAGATAAGCGTTAAAAACCGTTAATCGTTAAGTTAACTGTTAATTTTTTGTTATTTTAAGCTTTCGTTAATTCGAAAAAAATTACGGTTATTAGAAGAGTAAAAATTTACACTACATCGTAACGTTAACTTAATTACGAGTTTAATAAAATATTTTTATCAATTATTTATTGTTTGATATCTATTTGGTAAGGATTACTTTTTTTTTTTCCCAAATGTAACGTATTAATGGTCAAGCTGTGTCATTGTCAAGTGTTTGCTTTGCTTTTTAGATCTGTTTTTAACCAGGACATTTGATTCCTTTTCAGTTAGGCAAAATCTATTTTCAGGAAACTACTCGTTAACCATATTTCTAGTGTTAATACTGACATTCTCGTGTTGGAAGAGCCCACATGTCACCTATGAAAAGGAACCGTCTGATCTTCTAACTATGCCTATAAGCTTCCACTTGTATCTTCTAAGATATTTGAAGCTTCTAATTCCATTCATTAGACTATCTGGGATCCTCATTCTTCCTTCCGGGATGCTGTTAGGTTTGGTGTTTCAATCACTGGATATAATTTCCATTTAACCGATTTTAGGTTCGCTTTAGTAGGTAGTGAGGGCTTGAGGAGAGTGCCAAAGCTTTGGAACTGGGTTATCGGAGTCATGGCTGATCATCAATACTGGTCTTTTCCTCTCTTTGTTCTTGTAAGTTTCTTTCCGATCGTACAAGATGGCTTTGGCTGTAGGAGGTTTGTGCTTCTTTTAGTATAGTCAGATTCCATCAGGGTTTGGTCTTTCTATTATCTTTTTCTTAATGGTTTTCTGAATTTACTTGATCTTATTAATTCTACCTCTTTATCGCTCGTTTTGTTCTTAGATTGCTATCGTTCTTAACTGGTAATTTTTGTGGATGCCATAATAGAATTAGCGGTGGGGTGTTAAAGGTGAATGAATTTTAAAAAATATTACAATTATTTAATATTACTTAATTTCTAAATTCTTTGACGGTTCTTTCGTCTTGTGGCAATATTCTATTGGCCAACATAAAAAATTGATTTGGAACCACATCACGAACGGTCTAGGGTCAGCCTGGGCAAGTGGATGTATGCTGCAGAGATTTTTTCCTCTTCTTCGAGTTTTAGTCTACAGGGTGTCTCACGCTTGTATAGAGTATGTTTAAATTGGGTCTGTGGTTTCTACACCGGCTTTGGGGGGTACCACAAGCTTATCTGTTATAAACTTTCCCAGTTCATTCAATTCTTATTTTTATTGTGCATTTGATTCTTTTTCCTCATAAGGTACGCAGGGGGTGTGGGAACTGTCACTGCGTCAGACCCTTTCCGACGCTATAGCAATGGGTGTGATCTGGCACCCGAGTTTTGTGTGGATAAAGGCCTGTTCGATGTAGTGCCTCTTTCTTTTCCAAATATTCCTTTCTCTGTTTTTTTTTGTAGAATTCCTTCCTACTCGATTGTTTTTCTTACAGAATTTAATTCTCCTCACTTTAAAATCTGCTCATGCGAGAAATTTACTTTACGAGGGATCCTTTGCGAGTCTCATTTTTTTTATACCCTATCCTTAATATAGACCTATATAGAGTTCTGCTTGATAGTTGAGATAACTGTTTAGAATTTAATTAAATAAATAATAAATGAATAGATAAATAAATAAATATATAAACAAATAATATAATATAATTTTTAAACTATTTCTTAATATTAATGACGTTATACATATAATTGTACTGAGCACGTATCAAATAAAACCAAATAGAAAAGTATTTATTCAGTAAAATCGCTTATAAATACAATATATCAATTGAACGGAATGACAAACTGAGACCAAAGGGGTTTCCGGGGTGGGGGGTAGGGCTGGGGATGGGGTGGGTTTGAGGGTGAGGGTGCGCGTGAGGGGTGGCAAAGATTAAAGAATATTCATTAAAATTAAAGAATATTTAAAGAATATTTTTCAAAATTTCAAAAAAAAAAATGTTTGTGGATACCACAAATTTCTTCTTAAGTATCATAAATAACTTAAAGAAACTCTGGTCAAGTTTTACATGCCTTAAATGGATTTTAGGTATCTTGGAAGAGGCTTTTAAAACCATGAATTTCTATTAATTTGATAATAAAAGAAAAGAGTTGAGTATTTCATTATCTCCCTCAGCCGCAAAAATTTTATAATGTTTTGAATGAATTTATTTATTGGTAATTAGTAGCAAAGTTGGAGGAGATGATAGCAATATTCAAAATGACGGTCCTTTAAATTTAAATATTCATCAGGTTGCGTAACCATTAGTAGTAGTAGTAGTAGTAGTAGTAGTAGTAGTAGTAGTAGTAGTAGTAGTAGTAGTAAAGCTGAATTTGAGAAAAAGAAATAGTTTGTTAAACTCCGTCATTTCTTTGAATGAAACAGAGATAAAGAAATATAAAATAAAGTCATAGAAGTAATAAATACGTTTAAAATCAGTTTATAAATTCCCATCAAGTATTCCTATGAAAGAAACACTTACACCCAAAGAAAGTCAGACTCGTTTCTTTCATTGATTGTTAAAGCTTTCGAAGAATTATTTTGAGGGTTCCAAAACTGTATTGAATTAAAAGAGATAAAAAAAAAAAACATAAATCAGTATTTATGATAGTAAAGGTAAAAAACGCTTTCATTGTAAGACCCCTCTTATGCGAGTGTTTAAATCGCATCGTTTTTGACGCGTGACAAGCGCCATTTGAATAGGTCAATGAAGAGATATAGATTGAATGATGTAATAATAATAATCATCGACTTATTCAAATGAATCTTATGCGTTTGAAACTCTCATAACTCGCGCTTAAATGTTGGAAATTTAAAGGTAAAATCGTCTACTGTTAATCGAACGAAATATCACTGGAATAGGGTTGGTCAACGTATCAGTGCGGTGAGGTGCGGTACGGTGTGGTTGCGGTGCGGTGCGGTGCGGTGCGGTGCGGTGCAATAAAATGATTGGCGGTGCGGTACGGTACGGTGAGATAAACTGCTTCGTTCGGCCAACTTTGCGTTGGAATATTGGGGAAATATAAACTCTCATACAAGTAAGAGAAATTTAAAGAAATAAATAATTAAATGATAAATAATAAATGATAAAGAAAAGTAAATACATAAAATGATAAAAAAAAGCTGAATAATATAAGAATAAATGAAATTAAAATAAAGAAAAATATAAAAAATAAGAACACACGCACACACACACACACACACACACACACACACACACACACACACACACACACACACACACACACACACACACACACACACACCCACGCACACACACACACAAATATATAAATACACATTCTTACGCACACCCGCTAGGCTACTTATAAAAAAATAAATATCAAACACACACATACACACACATACACACATACACACACACACACACACACACACACACACACACCTACGCACATATATATATATATATATATATATATATATATATATATATATTATATATATATATATATATATATATATATATATATATATATATATATATATATATATATATATATATATATATATATATATATATATATATATATATATATATATGAAAGTGAAATATTTTTATTTCAAAACAATTCAATTTAATAAATTTAATTAATAATTTTTCAGTTTTATTTAAAAAAAAAATTTTCATAAATTTCTTTGATATTTTTTTAAAGATTTTTTTTATTATCATGAAATTATTTTCCCATTTAAAATAATAATTTAAAATAAAGATCTATTTCCATCAATATTATTATTATTATTATTATTATTATTATTATTATTATTATTATTATTATTATTATTATTATTATTATTATTATTATTATTAGTTGTTGTTGTGTTATAATAATAATAATAATAATAATAATAATAATAATAATAATAATAATAATAATAATAATAATAATAATAATAATAATAATAATAATAATAATAATTTAAAATTGAAATACTCCCATTTTAATTTTATTTAACGTCAACTCTGATGAAAAATATCTCAGAAACTTAATACTAGACACATAAGAGTCTGGGGTACCAAATTCCATCATAAAATACTTTCCGTTATAAAAATGAAAATAAATCGACTAAAAAAATATGAAAATAATGAAATTAATAAAATTATTTTGCTAAAAAAAATTAATAAATTAATTTTATCGAAAACACAAAAGCGAGATTAAAACAAACGATTTTCGCATATATATATATATATATATATATATATATATATATATATATATATATATATATATATATATATATATATATATATATATAGTATATATATATATATATATATATATATATATATATATATATATATATATATATATATATATATATATATATATATAAATATAGAGAGAGAGAGAGAGAGAGAGAGGATATATATGGGTGAGTAGACGACACATTCCTATAATTTATTTAATTATACGTAGGTTGTTGTAAGAGAGTCAAAATGAATTGTGAAAGAGAAGTTGAATCGATGATTCCTTTCATAGGAGACACTTCCCAAGAGGCAATTTAGATGCAATAAAAGCAACGTTTGGCTCAGACGTAAATACTTCAGATTTGTTTCGAAAGATAAGCTTTTGTGATCTGTGAAGACGGTTAATCCCATTGGATTAAAAGGCTATAGGGGAATCAAAATATTTAAGAGTATGTTCTCTCTCTCTCTCTCTCTCTCTCTCTCTCTCTCTCTCTCTCTCTCTCTCTCTCTCTCTCTCTCCCCCCCCCCCTGTGGTAACTTATTCCTTACAATCTTTTTCATTTCAATATATCATGATGAAACCTATAAATAAGCAAACAACAGAAGTAAAAGTAAGGGGATCAATATAGGGTTGGTCGACGTACCAGAGCGGTGGTGCTCATTGCAGAAAAGATGGTGCGGTGCGGTGCGGTGCGGTGCGGGGCTGAAAATTGACCGCTAGACCATCTCTTGTTCAGGGACTTCACTCGAATTTTGCGAAGAGACCAACAACCCAAATGGCCTGTTTTGATATAGTGCCTCCTTCTTTCCTAATATTCCTGGCTCTGTTTCTGTGGAATTCCCTCCTAAGTTTTTCTCGCAGAATTTAATTTTCCACACTTTAAAACCTACCTTTGGGAGAAGTTTACATTAGGAGTGATCCTTTGTGAGTTCTTATGGGAATAACTGTTTAAAAATTAATTAAATAGAAATAAGTAAATAAATGTATAAATAAATAAATATATAAATAAATAATATAATATAATTTATAAACTATTTCTTAATATTCATGGCGTTATATAGAAAATTCCATTGAACACGTATCAAATGAATCCAAATAGAAAACTTTATTCAGTACAATTTACTTATAAATACAATATATCAATTGAAGGGAATAACAAACTAAGACGAAAGGGGTTTCCGGGATGGGATTTAGGGGTGGGGGTGGGGGTGGGGGTGTATGTGAGGGTGAGGGTGGTGGTGAGGGGTGGCAAAGACGATTGCACCTACTAAAGAATATATTTCAAAATTTCAACAAAAAAATTAGGTTGTGGATATCACAAATTTATTTTATGTATCGTACGTAATAAGTTAAAGAACCTCTGGTAAAGTTTTACATGCCTTGAATGGATTTTTGGTATCTTGGAAAAAGACTTTTAATACCATGAATTAGTATTAATTTGATAATAAAAGAAAAAGAGTCGAGAATTTCATTATCTCCCTCAGCCGCAAAAATTTTATAATGTTTTCAATTAATTTATTTATTGCAAATTAGTAACAGAGTTGGAGGAGATGACAGCAATATTCAAAATAGTCCTTTAAATTTAAATATTCATCAGGTTGCTTCGTAATCAACTGTAACAGGAACAGTAGCAGTAGTAGTAAAGAAGAATTTGAGAAAAAGAAATAGTTTGTCAAACTTTGTCATATCTTTGAATGAAAATAAGGGACAAAAAATATATAAAATTAAGCCATAGAAGTAATAAATACGTTTAAAATCAGTGTATAAATTCCCAGCAAGAATTCATATGAAAGAAACACTTAAACCCAAGGAAAGTCAGACTCGTTTCTTTCATTGATTAATTGTCAAAGCATTCGAAGAACAATTTTGAGGCTTCCAAAATTGTATTAAATTAGAAGAGATACAGAATAAATAAGTAAATAAATAAATAAAAAAAATAAAATTAAAATTAATGTTTATAGGAATAATAGTGAAAAATACTCTCAATGTAAAGCCCCTTTCTTTGTGAGCGTATAAATCTCTGCATTTTGAACGCGTGACAGACGATACTTGAATAGGTCAAATGTTGTTACAGTCATACATACCTTAAATTTTAACTTAAATTTAACCATTAGAATTCTAGTACTCCCACAAACAAATTCCACCATAGCTTTGTGCCAAAAGTCATTTATTAGAGTCGCAACTCCTTCACTCCCTCTCTCATTGCTCTCCACTCCATCACACACACACACATTTCACCCCTACACCACTCGTCATTATTGTCTCAGTCACACCAAGCAAATAAATTAACCCCTTCTAAATACATCCATCACCCCTCTCTTCGTCATTTATCCATCTAACATTCCATGTACCCATACGATTCATACAATTTCGCCGAAAGATAGAAGGGCGATTTCGGAGGTCACGACCGTGTTCAAGGAATGCATAATCATTCCTAGCGAAGAGATAAGTGGTAGAGAGTGGCCAACCCAACTACCACTGTCCTTTTAGTCTCCTCCTACGATAAGCAGAACTCACCCTGTGGCAATTCTTTCTCCTCCACACACAAGGAAATATGGAAAAAGTTGACATTTCTAATGGTTGTAGTAACGTTTTATGCTCTGTATGCGGTACAGAGAATCTACTTCCCTGTAAGAAAAATGTGGATATGACCGTTTATCTCCCTACTACGATACGACAAGGAACTCCACCCTTTGGTAATTCTTTCCCTCCACACACAAAAAGAAAATGCTATGAAAAAAGTTCTGCCATTTCTACATGGTTTGTAGTAACGTTATTATGCTCCCTGTATGCGGTACAGAGAATCTACTTCCCTGTAAGAAAAATGTGGATATGAACGCAAGAGGTGGGAATCAATGGGCACTGGAGTGTCATGGGATGTATCCTACACTCCAAATTCCCAATGGGAAGTAATTTCATCGCTTTGAGGGCTCTCTCTCTCTCTCTCTCTCTCTCTCTCTCTCTCTCTCTCTCTCTCTCTTCCTCTCTCTCTCTTCTCTACATATATATAATATATATTAATATATATATATATATATATTATATAATATATATATATATATAGATTAATATAATATAATATATATTAATATATAATATAATAATATAATATATATATATATATATATTATAATATATATATAAATAATAATTTTGCAATAGAGTAACCTAAATTAAAACTTAAGATTCATATGGTGTTAATTTTTAAAGCTTGAAAACCAATATTTATTTATTTATTTATTTTTAACTTTTATATTTGAAAAAAATAATTCTTTGTTAACTTTAATTAAACTATTTTCCTGCAATTTTATAAAATTGAAAATTAATATATTTATCTAATGTTAAAATTTATGTTCATTCATTAAAAAGTATTTTTTATTTAAAATTATACTTTATACTCTATATATATATATAACATAATCAATAAGACATATATTACATATATATATATTATATATATATATATTTATTTTTTTTTGATTATAATATAATTATATAATAATTAATATTTAAAATTTTATAAAATTTAAATATTTTTTTTATATTTTTAAATAATAAATATATATATAAATATATATATATAGAGGGAGAGGAGATGAGGAGAGAAAGACAGATAGAGATGAGTGAGACTGAAAAGTGAGAGAGGAGGGAGAGAGAGTGAAACGTGGAGAGAGGTGAGAGGAGAGAGAGAGAGGAGAGGAGAGAGAAGAGAGAGAGAGAGAGAGAGAGAGAGAGAGAAGAGAAGAGAGAGAGATGGGTAATTTCATCGACGAACGATTCTTTTTGAATGAATCATTTCAATGATGAATTCAAAACATCGTTCTTTAAAAATGAGTCAATACTCACGACTCCTTGAATCTGCAAAAGAACAAGTGAATGTTAGAAGATTCATCAGAGCCCCAAATAATGAAATCGAATAGCAAATTTGTCTTCTAGAAATAACTACGTAAAAACTCTTATTCTTTAAATTGAAATAAATCGATGATCCGCCTAAAAAATTTCGGTAATAGAAGGAGGCAACACACATGCGGTGTCTCTCCAAACTTTTCAACGAACTTTTAAAAACGAATCATTCTTTGATGCTTCATTTTACTGACAAGCAAGTGAAAACATTTTGTGTATGGCAAATCAAGCTCAATAACGAACGTTCGCCAAAAATTACATATTCACACATCGGTATTTGAACTATTCATCTTTAATAATTTCATTGAAAAGTTCGGCAAACACCGCATTTGTGTAGCCTCCTAATTTTAATAAAACTAATGATGTCATAGCATTAAAGAATATATTAAATATATATAATATATTATATATATAATATATATATTATATTATAATATATATATATATATATAAATAATTATAATATATATTTATATATATTAATCTATACTATATATATATATATATTTATATTAATATATATATATATACTATTATATATATATAATATAATATATATATATATATATATATATATATATATATATATATATATATATATTATATATATATTAAAATATATATATAATATATATATTATATATATATATATAATATATAATATATATTAGATATATATATATATATATAAATATTATATAATATATATAATATATATATATATATATATATATTATATATAATATATATATATATATATATATATATAAATAATATATATAGATATATATATATATATATAAATATATGATATATATAATATATATATAATATATTATATATATTATATAATATAATATCTATATAATTATATATAGTAAATATATATATGACTATATATGGTGGAAAAATTTAATATGAAGTATCACCATTGGTTTATCGGAATTTAATTTTTTTGTCCAAATTATTATATGATATATATATATATATATAATATATATATATATATATATATATATAATATATATATTATATATATACTATAATATAAATAATATAATTATATATATATATATATATATAAATATATATTATATTTCCGTATAATATATATATATATATATATTATATATATATATATATAGATATATATATATATATATAGACATATATAATAATATAATATATATATATATATTATATATAATATATATATAATATATAAGAGAGAGAGAAGAGAAGAGAGAGAGAGAGAGAGAGAGAGACTGGAGAGAGAGAGAGAGACCTGGTTATATATTTATAGTGTTATAATTACAGAATTGCGAAACTTGTCTTATCTAACCACAAAACACAACCAAACAACTGATAAGAAGGCGACAAGAACGCGGTATCACATCAAAGGAGCCCGCCGAGGGCTAAAAGGACACATGTTCCTATAGGCTATAGGCTAATGATATAGGCTATATGATATAGGCTATATGATATAGCCTATAGGATATGAGGCCTATATATTTAGCTTCTAGCACGGCCACCTATATTGTAGGATACGTCGGTCTAGTGATCTAAACCCTAGGTTATTGGGCTACGAGGAGTCGATTGTGTACATTAGAAGAGCTAGGATGCTTCCTTCTATGAGTTATTAACCCTACCCCCTTTTCTAGCCTTTTCTAGCATGACATGTCCTACGTCATCGAATACGCCCGGTATTAGTGCCTACCCCTAGGTTATTGGATACGAGGAGTCGATTGGTATACATTAGAAGGTGCTAGGTTGGTTCCTTCTATGAGTTAGTATCCCCCACCCCCCTTTCTAACCCTTCTAGTGCGATATATCGTATATGCCTGAATATTTCCGATATTTGTATCGATTAGTACATATTCGACACTGCTGAATCGATTCCTGTGGTTTACAACGGAATCGATTCACTCCTAACAAAAGTTAGTATTAGATTATTACCCTACCCCTTTTCTAAACATTTTGTTTCTGCAGCTATGAAGCGAGCTCGGTTTGTTAGTATGTGTTGAGGTATGCCGAGTCGATTGCCGCCATTGCCGAGCGTGCGTTTCAGCCGTTGCGGTTTTAGAACGCATCAAAGCGCGTTTTCGTAGAAGGCGTACCCTTCGTCAAAAAAAACCTATCATGACGGGTGTCAAACAAGGGGTAGAATGTCTCAAAAATAAGATCCCCGTAGGACGTTCGCCGAACGCCATATCCCCAGGGCCCCAGGCAGGCGCGTCATTATGGTTAAGAAATGAACCACAAACAGACATATCTTAGCAAAAAGAGGTGTCTAGAGTTCCATCGTATCATTCTTCAAACTTGGTATTGTCTTCCTTAATATGTTGGCACATTGTTGCATCCCATGTTTCAAAAGCCGCACGTCAAAGGGGTTGGGGGGGCCCCACCCCCTTAAAATTAAAAAAATGAGCTAGAAACTGAAATTTCGTGTGGTTATAGAAGAGAATAAATGGAAATAGAATGGGTATGTTGAAATTATTGGCGAACCATATGGGAGCCGGAGCCGGAGCCGGAGCTGGTGGTTGCGGGGCCAGAATGGAATTCTGGCTCCAGCTACATATAGAAACAAATGAGAGTCTACATCTATGTTTTCAACGGTGTAGAATTCCATTTTTGGGGTTTTCAGAACCCCAAAATGAGTTTGAGACCCCCCCTCTTGAAGGGGGGTCCTCTGAAAAAGAAGAAAAGCTTAGAAGAAGACGAAAGAAGATGAATGTAGGAAAAGAAGAAGAAGGAAAAAGAAGAAGGTCTCGCATGGCGGATCAAAATGAGTGATTGTATGTGTAGGTACCGACACCGGTGTGGAGCCGGTGCGGTGTCGAATTAGTAAAAATGTACTTAACATCTTGATATTAATGTACTTATATATGTTTTTAATAACATAGATTTCATTTTTGAGGTTCCCAAACTCTCAAATGAGTCTGAGGAACCCCTCTTCAGGGGTTTCTACTGAAAAAAAAGAAGAAAAACACAGAGGAAGATGCATTATGCTGAATCACGGTTTCAACTCTCTAAACGATCGCAAGGGTTGGCATGACCGAACGCGAGGTTGCCCCCGCCGCCGCAGGCGCGCCCCGCGACCGGAAACGCGCGAAGCGCCCGCAGGGCAATATTACTGTTGCGAACGCTAAATATATTTCGTTAGTTGTAACGTTAATATACACTTTTTTCTTTTAATAAAAGTTTACATTACTGTATTTCTTTTCAAGTAATCCGTTTTCTGTACTATGAAACAGTTATTTTATTTTTCTATTTTTAAATTTCTAATTTTTTTTTATTATTTATACAAAACCCCTTCACTTCACTGTTTTAAAATTTTGTTTATTATGATTTTGCGTTCGTCTTAAAGCTATAACTCAATAAGGCAGTAGCGCAAATAACCCCAAGAGGGCCCCTCCCTTCACCCTGGCTATGCGCTATGTCTTTACTGCTTTATTGTCTTACTGTAGGGTTTTACTGTTTCAAGTCCTATCCGAAACACACATTCTGGTGAAAAATAACTTCATTTAAACTTGGAATATATATATATATATATATATATATATATATATATATATTATATAATATAATAATATATAATATATATATATATATATATATATATAATATTATATAATATATATATATATATATATCAATAAAGACTTTACATTAAACATCGAACATTTGAAGAGTATGGACGTGTGTAAATTTATGTTCCGTAGTCCTGCTACTTGTCTTGTATCAGGCCCCACAGGATGCGGGAAAACCTTTCTGTTATTAAACATATTAAGAGAGATGGAAATTTTTGAACAAGAACCAGTAAAAATAATATGGTGTTACAGTGTTTATCAGGAAAAATTTGCAGAATATAAAGATGTAATTCAGTTTCATGAAGGAATCTACGACATCAAATCGTTGAATAATATGGATGGTCATAAAATCATTGTATTAGATGATTTAATGCATAAGTTAAATGAAGAAATAGCTGAAACGTTTACTGTATTTTCCCATCATTTAAACATCTCTGTATTTTTCATCACCCAGAACATTTTTTATCAGAATAAGTATATGAGAGATATATCTTTAAACACCCAATATCTACTACTCTTCGGGCAGAGAAGAGACATGAATCAGATCAATGTATTAGCCTCTCAAATGTTTCCATCACAACGTAAAGACTTCTTAAAGGTATATAAAGAAGTTACATCTGTTCCTCATGGTTATTTAATGTGTGAACTTCATCCTAAAAACACGTATAGAGTTTTGCTCCGTACTAACATTTTGCCATTCGAAATTGAAACTGTATTCATACCTGAATAATGAGTACTCTGGTTGTTAAGTATTTACCTCTTATAAAAAAATTTAAAAAACTGAAAACAGCTGAAAAACATGAAATGATCAGCGAGGATGAAAAATTCATTCAATGTATATGCGAAGTCTGCTTAAATCTTATAAAAGGAAATGTACCTTTAAACAGACCTCAGAAGGTGAAGCTTCCGCCGGCACAGACAGCATCAATAAAAAAACCTCTCTCTAAATATAAAAAAATCTGAAAAGTAAAAAGAAGTTACTTCAGAAAGGAGGTGGAGTGTTCCTACCTTTACTTTTTTCTGTTATAGCCCCTTTAATAACTAAGTGGATATCAGAATAATGAAGAAGGTGGCTGTATTACCATATAATGAGTATGAGAAAATGAAGTATAATAATACTACACATTCTGATCAACATACAACCAACCAGTCACCTCTAGTACAGCCTCAGACAGTACAACCTATACAACAACCCTTACAAGGGTTACCTTCTCCAGCAATTCATCAACAATTACAACACCAGAGTCCTCATATCCAGAATGATTCAGAACCATATCTGCAACCTATACCTCAAAGTTTACATGATCCCAAAAGTTGAAACAGATAAACAATTATTGAAAAAAAGTGCTTAGGATATTTAAAATTCAGACATCAACATTCATGAAAACATTATATCAAGAAGCCATACAGAAATTAATAGATGCTTAAAAAACGTACATCTATATGCCTCAGTAAGTAAGTCAATCGTCGAATGACTTCACAACACCTGCGAGTAATACCTGCTGGAAAAAAACGCAAAGATCCTTTTAAAAATATGCCTGGAGGAAAGCTTGCCAAATAGAGGTCGCAAAGCTGGGACTTAAGCTTTATATAATATCTTTAAAGATCAATTATCATGGAATGAATTAGGCCAAATCATTATCGATAATGAAATTGTTCAAGGTCAAATATTGTTGACGATAGCAGATCTTCGCGTGATTGGGAAGAAAAAAGGTTGCAGTACAGGATGGCCTACATCAAACAAACGAACTTTCAACTATTAACTTCCCCCGAACTTTAATCTTATACAAAAAGATTAGCAGACTTGGATAATATCCCCAAGGCGCCTAGACCAGATACAAGTCCGTCAGGTACCTCTTACGCTTCAGATAAATTTAAGCGTGTTACCAGAGGAAGAATAAGAAAAAACCCATACAGTAAATCTCAATGGATTAATTCGTAATATTATTATTATCATATATATATATAATGCCTATATATATATAATTATATATAATAAATATATTATACTATATATATATATATATATTATATATTATATATATATATATATAATATATATATATAGTATATATATATATATATATATATGCTGTTTATTTAGTTGAAGAATGTCGATGATTAAATAAAAATATACCATTTTTTTTACTTTATTTCCCCTTTTAGAATAGATATATAGATATATATAATATATATATATATATATATCAAACATATATATATATATATATATATATATAATATATATATATATATATATATATATATATATATATATGTGTAAACGTGTGTCAGTATTCAACATGGAAGTGAAGGCGAAGGTTGATAAGTATTACTTCAACTTGAGAGAACCAAATAGTTTTGGGGGGTTCACTAGGTTCGCTGCAAAGTTTCCAAACACTGAGAAAAAAGAGTTGAAAGAATATTTAGAGGGTGAAGATGCTTTTACTTTACATAAACCTGTCCGTCGAAAATTCCCTACCCGAACAACCATAGCCCATCACCTCGATAATGTTTGGCAATTAGATTTAACGGAAATGATTAAATACAGTTCTTATAATGAAGGGTTTCAATATATACTTTTTACTATTGACGTATACTCTAGATACTTATGGTTAAAAGCTTTAAAAGATAAAAATTCAGATACAGTGGCGGCTGCAGTGAGAGAAATTATAAGGGATGATGATAGATATCCAAAACTGATTTGCACGGATAGGGGTAGCGAATTTCTAGGTAGAGAGTTTCAGGAAATTATTACTGAATACGATATAGTATATTTTAACATATTTTCTATAAATAAAGCTGCTATTGTAGAAAGAGTTCAGCGTACGATTAAAGAACGAATGCATAGATACTTTACTAAGATGAACACTTTTAAGTATATTGACATACTCGATGACCTAGCTTATTCTTACAATAGATCTTTTCATAGAACTATAAAGACAACTCCTTTAGAAATGTTGAAGACACCATCGGTGATCCAACAAAACCCAAGAGGTGTAAAAATTAAAGATAAATCCCATATAAACGTGAATGAATATGTAAGAGTGTCTAGAGCTGATGACAGGTTTAGAAAAGGATATGAAGCGGGGTGGTCTAGAGAAGTTTTTAAGGTAGATAGTATAAAAGAATTTCCTAATGAGGGGTTGAAATTATATTATCTCAAAGATTTAGATGGAGAATCCATAAAAGGAGGATTTTATAAACAAGAAATACAGAAAATACGATTCGATCCTGAGAGTAATATGTATAAAATAGAAAAAATATTAGGTTCAAAAGGTAGGGGTAAAAATAAACAGTATCTGGTGAAATGGGTGGGCTACCCTAACAAGTTTAATTCATATATAAAAGCTAGTGAAATCACGAAACATTAATCATTAGTCATCGTAATCATGGAGAGTGTAGATCATTTCTATTTAACTCTGCCATCTTCGGCATCTTTGGATCTACATCCTGATAATAAAGTTTCAGATTTTACAACCGAATTAATGAACCCTATTCAACTTAACAGAGATCTCTATGAGGTAGGACTATGCGAAATGATATTAGATGCAAATATTGAAAACCTCCCTCAGCACGTCATTGGATAATGGTGTATAGAGTTGCAGATTATGTTAAATCTATATTAAAAATAAAAAACACATCCGATTTAAAACGTGTGACAATTAAAGGTTCGGAGTATTTCTATGAAAAATTTGTGTTAAAAAGAGGATATTACCGTTCAATCCATGACATTCACAGTTATTTAAACACCCTGTTTGCTGTAAGTAAGATATGTAAAGATTTAATATACATTATTAATAACCACCCCGGAGATAGGGTGTTAATCACTTTAAGATCGACAACAGGAATGAATTTGAGAGACCCTGAAGTGTTTATCCTTAAACGTTCAGATTGGTTTCGGAAATGTGTGCATGAACACGAAGCTGTAGTAGAACATTCTACTGTTCTAAATAGACATAGTGGAAATAATGAACCTTCCCCAACTCTGAACAACAGTCTTAATGACTCAAACTTATCTCTCAATTATATATGCATTCCTTCAGAGATGTTACAAGATCAAGGGATGGCTTACGTTTATACAGATATAGTTGACCATCAGTATGTAGGGAATACTAAAGCCCCCTTATTAAGGGTGGTTCATTTTCCTAAAAAAGGAAAGGTTATATCTTTTCCTAATGTTCATTACTTACCTCTCAGTTGTTCACATTTAGGGTCTGTGCGAATGCATATAAAGGATGTCGAAGGTAGACCGTATCCATTCACAGACGGAACACTATTGTGTAAAGTTCATATTAGAAAGAAACAGACACTTTAACTATAACATGATGGACTATTTTTTTTAACAGAGTAGAAAATCTTCCATATATGCTGTTAGAAAACCTTCTAGAAATAAGGATAGGTGTAAGATTATATATAAGTGATGTAGTTAGTTATATTTATTCATTCATTAACTTACTCTCACAGTGTAAAGATAGCGCCTGATAGAAGCTCCGTTAATAATGTATAACGATAGGGTATTCGTTGGAACAAAATTACAAAGAGGTTATGGACTGGGTGGATTTTTCTCTAAATTATGGAGAAGTGCAATGCCTCTATTTAGAAGAGGAGGTGAATATATAGGTAAAAAAGCTATACGAACAGGGATGCATACGTTACAGGATATAGCAACAGGAGCTAACCCTCGCGAGTCCCTAAAAAAAGGCGATACAAGATGTTTCAGATGAGATGTGGATCGACTGTAAAGCGAAAAATAAGACCGCAAAATTGACGGGTCAGGTAAAAAAACCGTATGAAGAATATGCGTTTAAGAAAAAGGTTAAGACTAAAAGACCTCTAAAGAAAAAAATGCAATGATGTATTGGCCTATTTTAATTACTAACTGGCAAGGCATCTTTTACAGAAACATCATCATATACTGTGACCTAATATTGAAGAAAAAGCTATAAACCACGCCGAACCGTGCATGTATACGGTCAGGCACCCCCCACCATACAAGATGCATTTCCTCCAGCCTTCTAGTCCAGACTGCTGCAAGAGTGAACTGGAATCTCTTCCTCGATGAAACCCCACCCAATTAGTGTAACTGAAACCTAATTTCATCCAGCATCAACCCCCATACATTCAATTACCCAACAGCCGATGTCCCTCTCGAGTTCAACCTATACCAGGTACTTCGATCCAGTATTAGACCATCCAACGTGTTTTATATCTGAAGACGAAAACGACGAAAACCCGATGTACAGACCTTCCATCATTTGACGATCACATCAGTACTTACACAGAAATCCCAATTTCCTGATACCTGTTTAATCAGATTGGAAGGTTATCTCAATGAAACATTCATTAGGTTGCCCATCAGCTGCAAAGTTATTCCTTTATGAGAAGTACTATAGAAACATTATTAAATTATTCCGACCGATTGCTAAACACAGGTCTCAATCTCCAGTTCTTGCGGTTTATAGTTTCAAAGACGAAGGGCTGACATAAAGATAAAGCTGGAAAACACAAAGAACACATACGAAATTTTACGGACGTTTAACGGTGACATTCTTCTCCAACAAAAAAGACTTATTCTACCAGCTGTAGATACTAGAATTCGATTAACCCGTTCAAATCCTAAATTCGCTCTTAAAATAAAAAGTAAACCTGCTGCAACGGCTGTATGTCCTGAACCTGTTTACAAGTTGTTAGAAGCCTATCTCTATGTTAGAAAAGTGAAATTACTACCTCAGAGACATTTGGAAATCGAAAAATCTCTCTTGAACACTACAGCGAAGTATCCTATTAAACGAGTGGAAACAAAGTTGTTTAACTTTACACAGGGATTATCGAGTATCAATATCCCCAACATTGTGAATGGTAATCTGCCTCAGAAAGTAATAATAGGTATTGTTGAACATGAAGCATACTCAGGGAATTATAAAAAATCAGCCTATAAATTCACCCCCTTTGGACTTAGAGGTATCAGTCTACATGTAAACGGCCAACCTTACGGTCGGGACTATGAAATGTTATACAATGGATCGCAATCTCTATGTTCACGACCTTTTTACGATCTAATAGCTAACACTGTTTCATGCAATGACAGCGGGACAGGGATAGAATCTTGAAGAATACGCAAAAAATAGTAATTTATATGCTTACGATCTCACCGCTGACCTTTCAGCTTGTAACGCTAATCATTTAAACATTTTAAGAAAGGGTACATTAGGGTTAAGTCTCTCCTTTAGTGGTAGTCTACAATCACCAATCACTGTCCTGGTTTATCTGGAACATCCTCAACTCATTGAAATTGACAGAGTACGCAACGTTATTTTGAATTATTAAAGATGAATGAAGAAGAAATAAAAACTGTGTTTAAAAACGAACCTCGATTTATAGGAGTCTTCGCTATTAACGAAGTAGGATCTGTAAAACTAGAGAAGGATACCGGTTTCGTGTTCAACACTTCACATCGTCACATTACAACAGGAGGACACTGGATTTCTGTTTATAGGGATAAAAATGGCATTGTTCATCTGATTGATTCTTTGGATTTAAAAATTTATATTGAATAATCAATATATCCTTTCATTTTAAAATAATAATGTAAATAATATAAAAACTAATTCTTACCCTGTTCAAACCCATGCATGACTCTAATTTATGTGGGTTTATTTGTTAATTTATTCATTATTATGTTAAAAAATATGTGTTTTAATGAATTTGTAAATATTTATTGATGCTAAAATTTTGTATGTAAATGACTATATAGTTTCTAATTATGTAAAAAGTATTAAAGAAAAAAAACTTGATTTTACTACCCTTTAAATTTAGATAGATAAATTTATTATATATATATATATATATATAAATATATTATATATATAATATATATATATAATAATAATATTATATATATATATAATATATATAATTAAATAATATATATATTAAATATATAATAGATATATATATCCAGAGAAATGTACACATAACTGTAAAATTAATGATTCATTTGTTTTCTACACGTGGTATATAAAACTGAACAGCTAAAGTTTCAGGAAAATTCATGTTTATGACGTCACATATTTTTAAAGGTGCTGGTTACAAAACTGTGAATATGATATTCAGTTGAGAACCAACCATCGTAACCATAGCTGTGTTTGTAATACATTTAAAAAGGAAGGTATAGCTATGGGACTTATAACATATATTCAAAGATGCTGGTTTATTTTAAAAACCTGGTATACATGTGTCAATTATAATTCAGATTTTTCAACTAGACATCCTTACACTCCACGTGATCCATCAAAAATCCGCATTGTATATGCATCTGATAGTGTCTATGGTTACAGAGTAAGAGCATCAGCTGCTAAGAAAGAGGGGCACGAGATTACATACTTCGATATAACATTAAAGTATAATAATATGATACCTATATTGGATGGACATATAGAGAAAATTATGGAAACAAGCAATGTGTTTAAAACATTTATAATCAATGTGGAACGATTTAAAATGAAGATTACCATTCCCTATCCATCTAAAAAATTTCTCCAGATACGTGCTTTACGACAAGATCGTTGATGGACATTCAAAGAAGAGGTGCTTAATAACTTATATTAATAACAACCTATATGAATGAGATATCTGCGGGAATATGTTACATTGCCATGGCGGGGACATCAGATGTTTGCGGGTTGGAGGTGAAAGTTTTATTTATATATGTAAACGCATTTGTAAATTTTACTAATATATAACTGTTTAATAAAATTTTTTCATCATAAGTAAAAAAGACTTTCAATCCTCTCTCTCTCTCTCTTCTCTCTCTCTCTATATATATATATATATATATACTATTATCATATATATACATATATATTATATATATATTTATATGATATAATAATATATACTATATATATATATATACTATATAATATATATATAAATATACTATATATATATATAATATTCCAAAGTTTAATGAAGTTATTTTTTCCATCAGAATGTTTGTGTTTCGGATAGGGACTTGAAACAAGTAAAACCCTACAGTAAGACAATAAAGCAGTAAAGACATAGCGCATAGCTAGGGTGAAGGGAGGGGCCCTCTGGGGTTATTTGCGCTACTGCCTTATTGAGTTATAGCTTTAAGGTAGAAAAAAATATGTTTTATTACAAAAAAATTTAACAGTGAACAAGGGTTTTGTATAAAATAATAAAAAAAAATTAAGAAAGTTTAAGTATAAAATAAATAACTGTTTCATAGTACAGAAAACGGATTACTTGAAAAAAAAAATACAAAGTAATGTAAACATTTTTATTAAAAAAAAAAAAAGTGTTATATTAAACCGTTAACAAACTACGAAATATATTTAAGCGTTCGCGCAGTATATTGCGCCTCGGGCGCTCGCGTCACACCAGGACGCGACGTTCCGGTCCGGGGGCCGCCTGCGGCGCGGGCAACCTCGCGTTAACGTTTCATTGCCAAACCCTGGATCGTTTAGAGAGTTGAAACCGTGATTCAGCATAATGCATCTTCCTCACCGCTTTTTCTTCTTTTTTCAGTAGAAAACCCCTGAAGAGGGGTTCTCAGACTCATTTGAGAGTTTTGGAAACCTCAAAAATGAGATCTATGTTATTAAAAAACATATATAAGTACATTAATATCAAGATGTTAAGTACATCTTTAACTAATCGACACCGCACGCCCACACCGGTGTCCAGTACCTACCACATACAATCAAACTCATTGATCCGCCATTGCGAGACCTTCTTCTTTTTCCTTCTTTTTCTTTTCCTACATTCATCTTCTTTCGTCTTCTTCTAAAGCTTTCTTCTTTTTTCAGGGGGACCCCCCTTCGAGAGGGGGTCTCAAACTTTTGGGTTCTGAAAACCCCAAAAATGAATTCTACACCGTTGAAAACACATAGATGTAGACATCTCATTTGTTCTAATATGTAGCTGGAACCAGAAATCCATTTCGGCACCGCAAACCACCAGCTCCGGGCTCCGGCTCCGGCTCCATATGGTTCGCCAGAATAATTAATCATACCCATTCTAGTTTCATTTATTCTCTCTATACACCTCACCAAATTTCTCAGACTTTCTAAGTCCTTTTTTAAATTCTTAAGGGGGTGGGCCCCCCCCAATTCCCTTGATCGTAGCGGCTTGAAACATTGGATGCAACAATGTTGCAACATATAAGGAAGACATACCAAGTTTGAAGAAGATACGATGATCTAACACCTCTTTTGCTAAGATATGTCATTTTGTGTCATTTCTTAACCATAAATGACCCCCAGCTGGGGCCCTGGGGACTATGGCGTTCGGGAAAGTAAAGCTAACTACGGGATCTTATATTTTTGAGGACATTTCTACCCCTGTTGACACCCTCATGTATAGGTTTTTGAACGAAGGGACCCTCATGTGAAAAACCATGTGGTGCGTTCTAAAACGCAACGGCTGAAACGCCACGCTCGGGCAGTGAGCGGCATCGAACTCGGCATACCTCAAAAACATTACTAGACACCACCGAGCTCGGCTTCATTAAGCTCAGAAACAAAATGTTTAGAAAGGGGTAGGGTAATATTCTAATTACGAAACTTGGTAGGAGTGAATCGATTTCCGTTGTAAACCACAGAATCGATTCAGCAGTGTCGAATATGTCAATCGATACAATATCGGAAAATTCAGGGCATATACGATATATGCACTAGAAGGCGTTAAAAAGGGGGATCGGGTGGGGATACTAACTCATAGAAGGAACCAACCTAGCACCTTCTAATGTATACCATTCGACTCCTCGTATCCAATAACCTAGGGGTAGGCACTAATACCGGGCGTATTCGATGACGTAGGACATGTCATGCTAGAAAAGGCTAGAAAAGGTCGGTGGGTAATAACTCATAGAAGAAGGCATGTCTAGCACTTCAAGTACACAATCGGACTCCTCGTTAACCAATAACCTGGGTAACACTAAGACCGACGTTATTTACAATATTAGGTCGGCACGTGCTAAAGCTGAGAATAGTATTAGCCCTAATTTCATATGAGGCTATATCATATAGCCTATATCATTATCAGCCTTATAGCCATAGCCATATAGGAAACATGTGTCCTTTAGCCCTTCGGCGGCATCCCTTGAGTGAGCCGTTCTTCGCCTTCTTATCAGTTTTGTGGTTTGTGGTTAGATAAGACAGGTCGCAATCTGTATATTTACTACTATATATATATATATTATATATATAATATATTATATATATATATATATATATATATATATATATATATAATAATACTAATAATATATCAAACTATATATAAAAATATATAATATATATATATTATATATATATTATATATATATATATATATATATATATATAATATATATATCATTCAAAATGGCTAGCTAATAAATAAACAAGTGTTAAAATTAAAAGCTAGTTTCTTTATCTACTATTTTTTAAAAGGCCAATGGAAACATCTTGCAAACTGTTTACTACTGAGATTGTCAAGTGGAATGAAATCCAACCTATAATGTAGTTTATATATTTTTTGTGCAGTTAATGTTATATTATTTTTGTGGTTAATAGTAGGGCAGAGGGGTGTCACCCCCGATTTTTAAAATCACAGGATATACGCTAAAAAAAAAAAATAATAATGAAAGAATAGTTGAAAACGAAAATTCGGCGTCTCTATTAGGAAAAAAATTACAGCTCTGAAAGTGTTAAAAATACCATAGGATTTTCTTATATATTATATATATATAATATATATATATATAGCAATCTATAATTTTTATATAGATATATGTATAACTATATATATATATTATTCTATATAATATATAATTATATTATAATTATATAGATATACTATAGTATATCATACTTATATATATATTATTATAATATATATATATATATATATTATATATTATTATATATATATATATATATTATATATATATATTAATATTATATATAAATATAATAGTATATATATATATATATATATATATATATATATATATATTTTAAATCATAGGGTATGCTCTAAAAAATATAATAATGAAGCTTAAAAAAAACGACTGATTTAAATCTTCAGGAAAATGTTACTATGAGCTCTTAAAATTTAAAAATTTTCCCATTAGCCTTTCTTATAAAAAAAAAAATTAGTGGGCCTCGCGCTCGTTTTAGGGCCATCCTAGTTCAGGTTATGATAAGATTTGTTAAGTATACAGAGCTTTTCTTTGTGTATACCTAACAAAACTTATCATAACCTGAACTAGAGCGGGCCCGAAATAAGACCTAACCTTGCATGGATCAAATAAAAAAGTCTATTAATTTTAAAAACTTTGAAAGGCTGTACACTGTTTTCCTAAAGAGACCCGCCGATTCGCTTTTTACTATCTTTATTATTATTTTTTTTAGAGTATATTTCTTGTGATTTTCATAAAAATCGGGGGTGACACCCCTCTGCTCTACTATTACAATATATCATCAGTCTGTACTGTGAGAGAGGTTAGGGGAGTCAGATCCCTCCTTCTGAAATATTCTTGGATTTTATATGTATTTTAATAATATATATAATACTATATAATATATATATATATATATATATATAAGTATAGTATATATATATATATTATATAGTATATATATAAATTATAAATATATATGGCATATTTCGATACTGTATGTAACTAGTGAGGTTGTATTTCTATAACCTCACAAGCCTAGTGTAGTTCCATAACCTCGGAAGTTTACTGATCACAAACTGGTATAATAATGAAAATTAATTTAGGTTAGGTTAGGTTAGGTTAGGTTAGGTTAGGTTAGGTTAGAGTTAGCGTTATGTACTCCGGATTCACAGTACAGTTATCTACAAATAGCCCCTATATATATTATATATATAATATATATATATATATATATATATATATATATATAATATATATATATATATATATATATATATATAATATATATATATATATGGATATCGAGTATTGTAGATTATATATATATATAGGCTTAATTTTACTTTTCGGCCGCAGAAAAATAAAAACTAAGTCCACTCGATATTTTATGGGAATTAACGATACATTGATATTGTAATATTAAATCGATTAGTTGTAAATCGATTATTTGTAATAGATATGATAAAATACAAAAAATCGGATCAGTCTCGGTTCAAAGTTTATATGCATCGGTTGTGTTAAGTGGAGTTGTCAGCGTAAAGTTTAGAAATTGAATGTAATTGTTGTTTTGATATATGCCAAAACGATTGGAGTTTATTATTATTTTTTTTAAAGAAAATTTTCAACCTAATTTTGCAAGAAAAGAGATGTGAGAAATCTTAAAAGAATGTTCAATAGTAAGAGTTGGAGAAAAATTGAAATTGTACTGCATGTCCATAGTTGTAGTAAAGGTATAAGTTTCCCCCAAAACTTACTGGTTTGCCAATATATCATCATACAAAGATGAAAGTTCATTATGTTTTATTATTTTTATCACAGCATGTAACAGTAGCAAAGGTATCAATGTACGTTGATTTTAGTCCAAAAACAGTTGTTAGACGGGTTTAACTTTTCCGTAGGTATATACTATATATATATAATATATATATATTATATATATATATATATATTATAATATATAATATATATATATATATATTATTTATATATTATATATAGTATATATAATATATATATAATATATATATAGATATATATATTACTAGATAACTTAATATATAGTATAATCTAAACAACTCCCCAGGAAGGGCTTTCGCCCTGTCAGTTGGACCAGCATCTTCATCTTCTGGCCCGAAGAAACGCTTAACCATAGATCACTCTAGAAAAACATTTCTCGGCGAATGGTTTCCGAAGCCAGTCCTCGAGTTAACACTCTCAGGTAGGGATTTCGCCCTTTCAAGTAGAACTAGCATCTTTTTCCATTAGGCCTCAAAACTCTTTCTCCCAGAGCTCTCCATATATATATATATAGTATATATAGTATATATAGTATATAGCTATATAATATATATATTAATATAATATATTATATTATATATTATATTAATATAATATAAATATATATATAATCTATAACAACTCCCAGGAAGGGTTTTCGCCCTGTCAGTTGGACAGCATCTTCATCTTCTGGCCCGAAACTCTTAAACCAGAGCACTCTAGAAAAAACATTTCTCGGCGAAATGGTTTCCGACGGCCAGTCTCCAGTAACACTCTCAGCGTAGGGATGTTCGCCCTTCTCATAGAAACTTGCATCTCTTCCATTAGCCTCAAAACTCGTTCTGCCCAGAGCTCTCAGAGGGATCTGCTTCTAGGCGCCATAAAGATGTCTAACACTGGTCCAAGGAAGTAAATAAAAGCAAAAGGAAAGGACCGGGTGCTAGGCCCTGTCCCCTATAACCATGTGAAAGAATATCTTCCATAATCCGGACTTCCGGTGAAATGTTCCTCTCATATTTGGCGAAAATCTCAGGTTTTGCATTATTTATATTAAATTCAAAATTGTATTGAAATAAAAAGATAAACATATAATAAATTTTTACTCCAAAGCATGTATACTATAATGTATCCTTTCTATTATTTATAAATATTGAAAGAGAACCGAAATGAAAATTTTGTTGCTCCTCTTCACGGTTAAAATATTAATTTTGTACTGATAAAAAGATTTTGATTTTAATTTCAATTTCAAATTCTTATTTAATTAATTAAAATATTTTCTTCATTTTTATAATTTTTTTCACAGCTTCTAACTGTAAAATCTAGCCACAATCATGCAAAATACTTTCTTCTTCTCTGAGACAAAAAACCATTTAGAACCTTAGCAGATCTCTTGGAATTTTCTGCCTTCTTCTCAGTCCGTCCTGTTGTTGTTCTTATTTCTTTTCCCTGCTGCTTTTAGTTGCTTCCATCTCAGACGACAGTCGGATTATATATATATATATATATATATATATATATAGTATATATATATATATATATATATATTATATATATATATATATATATATATATATAACCTATTATATATATATATACATTATCTTTCGGCATCTACTAACAACAGTCTATCAGTAAAAGTGTAGGGCCTAGTTTTACAGCACGAGTGATCAGTAAAGCTTAGGGCTACTTTTACGGCACAGTTGAGTCAACGAGCCCCCTAAAATGGAGTATTTACCCTTTTTAGGGGGGGTCGAGCCGATGGGGGACGGGAGGGGACGTTTCAAACCCCGGAGGGGATGGTCGGAGGAACTCCCGCGACACCCAAAAGACCAAAGAGCAGGGGTTCCCGGAGTATCCATCCACGTGAGGGGGATGTATCCCCCGTCCCTGCCCACCTATGATGGCGAGAGAACCCGACTCCTGGACATCGGGCGACTACCCGTGAGGTATTCGTTAGTGAGTATACCCCAAAAAACAATAAATCCAAAAAATGAGTACTTTTGGGACATTTATTCGCAACAATCTATTTCGTATCCTAGAAATCCAAAACCATTTGGGAACATTTGATTACTATATATATATAATATATATATACATGGGCGATAATCTATATATATATATGATATACCCTAGTATATAATATATATATAATATAAAATATATAAATATATTATAATTATTATATATATATATATATATATATATAATAAATTATAAATATATATAGGGGTGACACCAATACTGTAGGTCGCTCTGTGATTTGATGATTTCAATTACCACAACACTGAAATGGTGGGGTCCTCCTCCTCCCTAGGTGGAGGAGGTCCGAATACAATTTAGCATTCTCAACGATCTGAAGCAAACTAATTAAAGAACCCACACATTCCGGATCGTCCCCAACCAATTCTTTGATCACACTGACCTATGTGTTACCCACTAGTCCTTCTCGTCTTTAAATACAGCCAGCCTTCGGCTGCCTATTGGTAAATTGCGGACAACACTTATATGCTCTTAATTTTAATACTTTCTCGTCCAACAGCTCCATCCTGCCCTGAGAGATTTTTTCTGGCACTTTGATCGGGCCGATTGGGGGCCTTGCCTTGGCTTCTACGCTAACTAAATTGGAATGACTGCTTTGTCTCGGGTGACGCTTCGACTTCTGCCGATAAGGTGGGAAGCCTGTAAATCGTTGATGGGATAAAGCAGGTTCGTTCCTTCTTCGACTAAATCTTTCTCTCCTCCATAATAACCAGTGCGTTGTCGTTCGTACGTGTTCTCTGGCCTCCAGGCTGGAGGACAGTGCGTATCAGGGCAGTTGAAAATTCTCGTTCTCGCTATCACTCTTTGCAATTTTCATTCTGCTAGACAATCGTTCTAGGAACTCTTCGACGAGCAAAGCGGACTTTCATCAAACGAAAATGCGCGCTAACTCCTTGGTCTCCTACTGACAAATACTTTCTTGGCCTCTTGAAAAAAGCATCTCTAGCAACTTCTGTTAATCTGCCTTTCCTCCGCTTATTCGCTCTGATGGTTCTTTTGCTACTCCCAACTGAAAAGGCCAATCTCTTCGGCCTCCTATTTCCTCTACTCAACCCTGGACGATTCTGGCATTCCCATCCTCCTCCTTCTCCTCTCAGCTGTCCTATGCCTTTGCCTTTGATTACATTCGATCGGGTGCATTGGCTCCTGAAATCTACGAACGTTAGGGAAGGCGGTGGCCCCGCATGGCATTCCTCCCCCGAGTTTTTGAGGGAGTGTTGCTTCCGTGCTATCCCCGCCTAAACGTTC
>JABUQX010112027.1:0-12500 GCA_015478945.1 Trachelipus rathkii | reverse complement strand
ATATAATATATTATATACTTATATATATCTATATATATATGTATACTAACTAATAATTAATACTATACACATATATATTATATATAATAAATATACCTATATTATATATCTTTATATGGTATATATATATATATATATATATATTATATATATATATATATATTATAAATATATTATATTATATAATATAGTATGATATATATTATATATATATTGCTATTTATATATATATTCTTATATAAATTATTATTATATATATATATATACTATATCATATATATATTATATTAAGCGTTTAGTTATATACTCTATTACATAGGTCATTTTATAGTATATATTTTATATACTAATATAGATAATATATATATATATATATTTTATATACTATCTATCTATATACTATAGTTATTATATATAAAATTATAAATATTTCTAGCTACAATAATATACATATACATCATAATATATATATATACCTAGATATATATATTTCAACTATATACTATATACTATATATAGATATTTTATATATATTATACTATCATAAATATATATACATAGTATATATATATATATATAATATAATATTATATAGTATAGTATTATCATATTAATGATATAATATTATATACATATATCGTAGTGTTATATATACTATTATATATATAATTATATTTACTCTAGGGCCATATCTATATTATAGGATTCCTATATATAGTAGGGTATTATATTCGATACTATATTATACTATACTATATATGATTGATATACATACTATTATATATATATATTAATACAGCATATATCATATATACTAAAAATATATAGTATATATATATATATATATACATATATATATATATATAATATATAAATATATATTGTAATTATAATATATAGATTTATATATTATTAATATATATATATACTAATATATAATAATATTATATTATATAATATTATATATAGTATATATATAATAGAATTATAACTATGATATATTATATATATATACATATATAAACATAGCGTAGCGTGAAGAAATTTTGGGGATGTCTGGTTATATATAGTATATAATATAATACTGCCTACATACTACTTATATATATAGTATAACTATACTACCTATATTACTATATAATATACTAACTGAGTAAAATATATATATCATATATACTATAAATTATATAGTATATATATATAACTCTATATATTTTATATATAGATATATATATGTAAAAAAAAAATAGTAATATAAATATAAAAAATAATATAATAAAATAATAGTATATAATATATAAGATATAATATATAATAAAGTAATATAAAAATAAATATAAAATATAATATTAAAAATAACTAACCTACATAATAAATGTTTTTTCCTCCCTATGAAATATCGCAAGGAATGGTAAACCAATATAGAGATATAATTCAATTATTGTGACTAGTAATGCTAATCACTGTTGTACTCTGTCCATCGAATATCTGAGAGATAAGTTTAGGCAGTTTTCATGCGTTAGAGAGATGAGATCGAATTTAGGTCGTTGACGCTGAACAGTTAGTGACTAAAATGAGAGGCCTCCAATATATATGTATACAAAGTGTAGAGATTGCAACGTAGAGGTAATATCGTCATTGCAGAATTAGGCCTCTAGGTACCTCATCAGATTATCACTCCATTATCTGCTCCCGCAACTTCAAATTCAATGGATTTAATTATTTGGATAGGAGAAATGTTTCATAAAATTTAAGGCAATCATGGTAGATTCATGAGAAAACGATGATAAATCAAAACAGCAACGAGGAATAAAATTTGTAGACTACAGAAAGAGGCAGCTATCGTTTTACTAGAATCGAATGATAGTGACCAATTCTTCAATGAAGGAGATTTACTCAAAATGGATAAAACAAACCATTCAATAAAATTGTCACAAGTGTCTGCATTAAATGAAAGCTACTCTCGACGGAGAGCAAGTCGAGGAATCGAAATGGTTGCGTTTAATTGGGAAGCTAGATTGGTGGCCTGCAGTGAAAATTATTGTTGAAGATGAATCTGCATCATGAACGCCAGTTTTGCATGAGATTAACAACATTATTGACATTATTGACATGGTCAAATGCTTCAGTTAAGTCGCAATCAACATTTTTGTAGTAGTAAAGAAATTCCAAATGTACATGATAGTATTTTTTCCTGAACAAAAAGTTGGTAATTTATAATTTCTCCGTCTAGAATAGAATATAAAATATCTGATGTGCATTGTTACGTGTCACCATACAAACTTTCAATTATATTTTCTTAATCGCATAAACTACGGCTACAAAAAGTTCTTTGAATCCTGTCAATATAGGCATATATTTTTAAACCCCACCAAGTTTCACATGAAGCTATAAAAGTGACTTATTTTTTAGATATGGCAAATCTTTTTTAATATATTCTTTAGAGGATATTGTTTACCTCTATTATGGTGAGAAGAGGAAAAAACGACCTAAACACTTTTTAACGACCCCCAAACAACAATGTAATCAGACTATTACTTTAGAGAGCATGACAAATATCGACAACTTAATACATTGCGCACTGCCATGAACGATATATAATGCTTGCGGACAAATTTCTTCTTATAAATAATCTGAAACTCCTTTAACATCCTATCATTCGCTGCAGCACCTTCATTTACCCTTGGCCAATCATATGTTTAAGCGCAAATGATAATTTTTTCTTAAGGAAATGAATAATTGCACATTCGCAGATAACTTCTCAGTTAGTCCTTCTACGGTTACAAATTCAAGAAATCTCTAAATTTCACATTGACTCTCGCCTCTATCCTCCAGAACATAAAGGTCATTGTTTCAGATTTTTGAATGTATTGTCTGTCGTTTCATCCGCGAGTACGAAAAAACATGTTGGCGTTATTAACGTTGCTCACAAATTTTTCTTTCTTTATTCATTATCACCACAAATTTCAATTAACCCCTATTCTGCTGAATTGTTTAGAAGGACTAGTATATAGAGATACCTGAGACAATTTCTTTAAGTGTTCCAGTAATAAATGATCGCCAGCATCGACGCAAAATCTTAACAATGCTCGAAAAATTCCATCAACTGCGACTATTATCCAAAAATCTCCTGAGCTGCATCCTTTCCCACGCAATGTCTATTCCTTGTTTCCACAAAAATGATACTCTTTATTAATCGACTTCAATTTTAGCTTATTTCCTTCAAGCCCTGTAAGTTTGTAAATACTATTAAGTTTGCTTTACATACTTAGTCCTTAAGGCAGATATTGTAAAAATTATCTGCAATATGACGAACGTTTTTATGGCTACTCCGTGTTTTGATGAAGTATTAAAATTTCCTTAATGGTCTTTTCTTATAGAATTTGCTCATTCTATCAGGAAAACTATTGCGCCAGGGTAAACTTTAGTGCCACCTTTTTCCTACGCAATCTTTGCAAAAACAAGAACGCGATATCTTTACAGAAAGCTCCTCTTACATGCCTCAGAATAAGACAGCCCCATGGTACTTTAAAACCACTTTAAATTACTTAAATTCTCTCTCAATTGTGTAGGAACTCTCTATTCTGTGGGAGTGGCTATAGGAGATTTTAATAGAAGCTTTTTTGTTTGATCATAGATATGTTTATTCACATATAAGCTCTATATCTAAGAACAATGAGCTACTTACTTCGTATCTAGAAGATTCTAAAGAAGAGCTTTCAGAAGGATTTTCAGCCAATGAGCAATGAACGATAAAATTCAATAATATTCTTTATTATTATTCATCATTATTATTATATTATTTTATTATTATTCTCATTATTTATTATTATATTATTATTATTATTTACTTATTATTATTATTCATGATTATTAGTATTATTATTATTATTATTATTATTATGTATATTTATCTATTATTATTATTATTGATTATAGTAGTAGTAGTAGTAGTATTAGCAGGAGAAGTAATAGTAAGTAGTCTGTGGAGTAGTAGTAGTAGTAATAGTCAGTCAGTTAGTAGAGTATAGTAGATAGAGTATGTAGTATTTTCACATCTATCATGTTATGCACTTTCAGAACATTGCCTTTTTAATCTTTATAGAATTAATCTACAAGTATAGGAATTACGTTTCTTTTACTACAATTGATATATGTTCAAATTAGAAGAGGACGGTGCTATTTGCATGCAAATCGCATATGAGAGACTGTGTCAAAGGCAGCAATGGCGGCTCGGTCTATATGTTCTCCGGCTCAAGCCCCTCACAAATTAATACTGCCAGGCTGATACAATGTTGATGATATTAATAAATTTTCTGTCAAGTGGGTTTAACCAGGTATTGTAGCCAATTTTTAAATAAAAACATTCATTAATGAAATTCATTAACATTTTTTTAAATAAAGATAAATGGTTAATTTCTGTACTAAAAAATCTATAAATAAAAAAAGAAAAACGGAACAAGTTAAAAGGAACGTTGTAATATGAGATATTAGGGAAAATGAATTGGAAATTGGAAGGGGTTTGTCGAAAATTTTAACTTTTTGTGATATGGATATTATAATAATATTATATATTAGGTTATCTTACAAATATAAGAATATATATGACTATATTTTATATATATATATTTATATATATACTATATATATATAATATATATATTTATACAATTATTAAATTATAGCTATATATTATATATATATATATCTATTATATATATATAAAAGGATATGAGAGATAATAGTTAGAAAAGATAGAGAAGAGAGAAAGGAGAAGAGAGAGAGAGAGGAAGAGAGAGAGAGAGACTAAGAGAGAGAGAGAGGAGAAACTTGTTGGGGTTAATAAATTAAAAAAAGTCCGGTGAAAAAAATTTCGGGAGGGGTTCTGACCCCAGAACCACCCCCCCAGTCTACGGCCGACCCGCCATTTTGGAAATGTTTAATCTCAGTAATTTTTATAAATTTTTTTTAATATAGTTTTTTTTTAATTTTATTATACATTAACTATATAAATATACAATTATTATATTTTAATTAATATTTATATAATAAAATACAAAACTAAAGTAAAATAATTTTAGTTTATTATATATTAGATATATTATATATATTATATATCAGTATATATTATATATATATTATATATATAATATTATTATACTATTACTTATATATATTATATATTTTATATATAGATTATTAATATATATATATATATATATATAGTATATATATAATATTAGTATATATATATAGCTCTATATTATAATATAATATATATAATATATATACGTATATATTAAATACTATATAGATATATATTATGATAGTATATCGTATATCATATTATAGATTTAGTTATATCCGGTAATATGATCATATAAAATATAGCTTATATATAATATAAATATATAGATATAATTAAATATTCTATATAAGTATTATAACTAACCCTCTATTCATATATAACTAATATATAATTATCTATATTAATACTAATATATTAATATATATAGTATATATAGTATATACTAATCTAGGGTATATAGTATATATATATATATTTATATTACATAGTATATATATAATAGATCTATAATATATAAATTATATATACTATATGTAGATATATTAGTATATATATAGATTAACTACCCTTATATATATATATATAAATATAAAATTCTCTCTCGTTGAATATATTATATACTAATATAGTATATATATTTATTATTTATATATATATACTATAATCATAATATAATATTATAGATATATATACTATTTATATATATACGGTATATACGTAATATATATATTATAAGTATACATTATAGACCATAATTTTATATTATATTATGATATACTCATACTCAGTATATATATATACTATATATAATATATAATATATTTATTATATTTAATATTATAAATATATATAATATTATGATATAATGATATTATTATATATTTAGTAGTAGTATTATATATATATTATAGGTATAATATAATAATGATTATATATATTACTATATGATTATATATATATATATACTGATAATAGGTGCTAATAAATATCGGTACATACCTAATATATATTTATATATTATTATATATTATATAGTAATTATTATTATTACAATATATATATATATATATAGTATAGATATATATTAGTGTTTAGCCTGTAGCACCGGATTTTTGTGGAACTCCGCACCGCTCGTAGCTTACAGGAGTCGACGACACTCCGAGCCCTAACACCGCCAGCCGCCACCAATCATCTTACGCAACCGCACCCTACCGCACCGCACTGTACTGCACAGCTCCGAGACGCGAACCATAGTGCCACCGCACTGCACTGCACCACAACGCACCGCACCGCATCGCACAATATACAAAAATACGGATATATTATATAATATATTATATTATATATATAATATTATATATAAATATATATGATTATAGCTACTATATATATATTGTATATATATTGTATAATATTATAATTATATATATTAATATATAATATATATATATATAGTATTATATTATATATATATAATATATATATAATATATATATATATATATATTAATACTATATAGTATATATTAATAGTTATATATATATTGATATATATATTATATTATATATAAAAATATAATATATATATAACTATATATAATATTTAATATATTATATATATAGTATTATTATACATATCATATATATATAGAATATACTATATATTATATTATATATATATATATATATATATATATATATATATATTAATATATTGAGATATTATATATATAAGATTTAGTAGATAGATAGATAGATAGATAGATAAGATAGATAGAATATAGATAGATACAGATAGACTATACGCTAGATCATTACTACTGTATACAAGTTAGTGTTCAAGTCTATTTCTTCCATGCTCTTATGTCTATACTTAGCCCTCCCTCATATTATTGTTATGTAAAATTGTGAAGCGTGCTTCATACTTGATTTATTATTTATATAGTATTATATATATATTAAGTCGTAGTTATATATATATATATATGTGTCAATTATACTATATATTCTATATATATTACTATATATATAGCAATATATATTTTATATATATATATATATTTATATAATATATAATATATATATCTTTATATATATATTCTAGAATATAGTATACTATATATTATAATATAATATATAGGTTCAATATAGGGACAGAGTATAATAAAATATTAATATAGAGTATATATAATATAATATATATAACTTATATATAACATTAATTAAATCATATATTAATATATAAAATATTCATAATATATAATATATAATAAGTATATATTATTACAATATATATATAATATATTATATGTTATATGTATTTTTCCTTATCATATCTTTATATATATATTTTTGTTTTTTATATTATTATATATAAATCTACATTGTTTTAATGTTTGATTTATAATTTTATTTTTAATTTTAAAATTTTATTAATTTTTATTTTTTCTTCCAAATTAATAAAAATATAACTCTAAATTTAAGATCATAAATAAAATTATATTAATATTTTATATATAGTTATATATTATATATATTTATTTTTTATCTAATATTTTATATACTTTTATATATATAATTAATATTTTTCTCGTTTACCTTTATTATTGTTAATATGTTAAATGCTAATTAAAAGGAAGTGAGAATATTAGTGCGTTTGCTTTAAAGCATTTACCTTTGATATACTTAATATCTCCTTCAATTTATTTATGCAATTATATGCGAATTAGAATTTATTATTTTTTATTATCTGCTTTTTTATAAACATAAAAAACTTTTTTTTTTTTGTTGATTTTTTTCATCTGTAAGGATATAATTATTACGAAGTTTATAAGTAAGATTTTATGAGTGTATGATTCATAAACATGATAACATTAGTTTTTCCAAGATTGGCTCTATATTTGGTGCTTACACAGTTACAGTGAGTGGTGCTTGCAGTTACAGCTTCGCCTCACACTCCTTTTTTATGCGATAAATTACCTAAGTAATATCGTTTTATTTATCTTTATTTTATGAAGGATTTACCGTTTAATATATAGTACTTTATGTTTTTCTATATCAGAACAAGTATAAGTACTTCACGGAGAGGCCTGATTATATTGGAATATACCCTCAACTGTATATTTATCGTACTCTTGGTGAATATTGCCAGTAGAACCAAAGAAGAAGGTAATATTTTATCTAATCTTTAGTGAAAGCAAGGAGACAAGGTCTTTGGTGTGCTGTAAAAACGTGTGTTGAATAATCTTACGTCAGTGAAAAATGGACGAAAGAAAAGGTTTTAAAATTTGGTGTGCCTCATATGTACTTTGCTGCTGGGAGCCAATGAATCACCACAGTGACTGTTATTTTTGTTTTAGTTAATGTGAAAGGTATCAATTCAGTATACTAGAAAACGTAAATTGAGGCATCCGTAATTTGAGAATTCCGCAAGTGATGGGACCATGTAACCACAACTAGCCGACGCTTGTCCCATCCCAGTTGTTCACGTCACTTCCAGAACTGACATTGTGTGATGAAGAAGATATCCAGGATATGGTTTTGGTGTGCACACGTGCAAGATAGTGAGTTAGTGATATAGGAAGAAGTACTTCTTCACTGGAGCAACAGTTTTCACAGGAGAAGATTACTAATGATTTAGTACGAGAGTTATAGTTCTTCTCCATAAGCGTTCTCATTAGCTTTTAGATCGTAGACTAAGTAAAGAACTGTTACAAGGGCCGAATGTAAAAGATAACATTTTTTTCGGACAAGAGAGATAGCAATCTTCCATATTTACTATTGAAACTACTAATCTTGCTTTCCATACTACCCCGAACTACCGATACCTCCCAAAGGGGTTATTACTCCTAAAATACCGACAGAAGATTGGCGATTGTTTTAAAGATAGTTTCAAAACGAGAGCTTTAAGTGTGTTATTGTACAATGGGCCAATAGTTATGCATCGAGTCCAATAGGTCACTCTAACAAACTGAAGTAGAGATTGAATAATATAAGAAGATGATCTTGTCAAGTAAACGGCTAGATGTATATAAGAAACACTCAAGTTGGTCTATATGCGTTTGATTTGAGAGTATATCAACATCTTACTATATGGGACACTAGCTAAAGCGGACTAATTTTACTACTATACTATTACTATTTTGCATATGCTGTGGGATAGTAAGCTAAAGATAACCCTGTGAGAAAAAAAGTTTTATGGGACTGGCTAGGAAAATATGGACTGATAGAGTGACATCAAATATCATTAACGAACACCCGTTTGACAGACTTCTCAAAGATCAAATTAGAAAATTTAATATTTCCCACAATCCACATTAAAAAGTCATGATGAAGCAAGTTGGGTTATGAGCCTACCTAGACTCAAACATTGGTGAATGTTCAAATTACTATTTGCAGATTTTTCATGTTGTGAGAGTTATGAGAAACTTCAAAGCTGGTATCTACGGCTCTCAAATTCTAGCAATAATCAATCATGAGATGACATTTTCCTATAAATTCCGATGACTGAAAATGAAGCATCTGTCTGGAGAATAAGTTTTATGTTACTTGGTGGTTACTCACAAATATACTTTTTCTATAAAGGCAACCATAAATATACTGGCCAACTATGATATTAACTTACGTACTCAGAAAAATGCTTTCAGACATATTCAATAAAATTTGATATTAACTAATATAACCATAAAAGTTTCACTTTCTACATAGTCTCACTTTAGATCGGTTTTCCGGATAAATCACTAGATGTTTATAGTGAGGATTACAAGGGGAAGAGGTTATCTACATCTAGATTAAATCATAGGTGATGGAGAAAAGATACAAGAAGGAAGATGGGATACACACATGCATGGCAGACATTGTTGGGAGCCTTCAACAGTGATTGATCCTCAACATGCTACATACACAGAAGACAATCTAATATATGACAGCGATTTGTAAGCATTAACTGTGATTTCATTGTACTGAATTGATGTTTTATTGACCTGATAGCATTTTAGAATTTACTCTATTACATTATTATTATCTTTCGTATAGTTTTATTTGTGTTGAATTTACGTTAATACAGATACCTAACATAATAAATTGTTATATTTAATGTATTTTTGTGACCAATCTGTATCTCTATCCAAAAAAACTAGAGCCAATCTAGGAAAACGGAGGTCATATTCGGAAATCATTGAGGGCAACTAATGTATAGATATTAAAATGGACCTTCAAATGTTTGTTAGCCGCCAAAAATTTGCTTGTTGGCCTCAGAGTGTTTCTCTGTATTCAGACTTATAATTGGTAATTGTTTTTGAAACATTTTCAGTTCGTCGTGTACCAATTTTCAAATTTTGTTCTTTTAGAAATTGTCTCTCTTTTTTAGAATGTTACACAAATATTTTATAATAAGAAATTTGTTTAATATAAATAACATTGGTAATAAATTTGATCTCTTCCTTGTTATAACATTCTTTCAAAACCAGCTATTTTTTATTTTTATAAACTCCTAATCTAAAATCTCCAAAATAATAAATTTTTTTTAAATTTGTTCTCTCTCGCTTTGTGTGGATATTAATTATATAATATAACAATTGCTTGTTAGTTAATTTTTACTTTAACAACACTCTTTGTTTTGACTATTTTAACAATTGCTGTGAATTTCTTTTCATTAATTTTCGATACTTAAGTAATTATAAATATAATATTATAATATATTTAACGTTCTAATATATATATATATATATAGATATATATATATATAATATTATATATAGTATATATTAATTATAGTAATATAAGTTTTAATACTACTCTCACTCGAGTAGTAGTAATATTAGGTGGAGATATATATACTTATTTAATTAAGTTAAAATTTAGTTAAGATAGAACAAGTTAAAATTATTTAAAAAAGTGAGTTTTTTTTAGAGAGATTTTTAATATTAATAATATATATATATATTAATATATATATATAATAAAGTATTATAATTAATATATATTCATTTCACTTCCCACCTAATCATATTAAGCTTCAATCCCGAGATTCGGAAACGGTGAGTGCAAAGTTTTTGTATGGTTTCTGACCATAGGTGCAGGAATATTTAGGCCTCAAGTATATTGAGGCCGATAGTAAGCCCTGCTTCCGCTCAACGCAGTCAGAGTTGTGACACCGCGCGGTGATGTGACGTTCGCATTCTAATACGCGGAATTCTCCCGATGCCAGAGAAGTATGAAGAAGAGGAATTGTTAGTGAAGTAGATCTGTTCTGGTCGTTAGTGTTGTGATATTTGGAGTGAATCGTGTGATCCCATCGTACTCTGAGATTTAGTTGTACTACTTATGCTCCGTAAACTGTAATTACATGAAACTCTCTGCAAGAAATCGGTTTTATTGACGATTTTTGTTTCGACTTCACTAGGAGTCCGAACTCGAAGACGAAATATCAGAAACTGAGAGTGAATCTCGGTGTACCTTCTCTAAAATTTGAGCGAAGTGCTAATAAAATAGAGACGCCTGTAAGACCCATACGAGTACTAAAACTAATGAACAAATATTAATATACATAACATTAGGATGGGTCAATATTGCCATAATTCACCCCTACTATAATAAGTATTATAATAGTATATATATCCTCTTATAATATATATTATAATATACATTATTATATTAGAAAGTTTGAAATCATAAGTGGTGAAAGTGGTGATAATAATATTTAATTATCTGTTAGTTATTGGTGTATCAGCGAACAATTAAGGTAGTTGAGTGTGGGTTGCTAGTGTGGAAATTAATAGATAATAAAGGTATATGATATGAGTAAAGTATACTAAGATATTAATATATTAGTTTGAGTCGTCGGGGCTACGGAACAAATTATATGTCTCATGAAATAGGGCAGGTAAACACGTACTATAGTGTTAAGCCAGAAGCCTAAATACCTCGAATATATACGGTAGAAACTTGAGAGTAACTAGAGCGTGAGGTATATATACGTATGGTTACGGTGAGTATTATATAAAGCTCATATACGGTTAGCCCAATATAGCAGCCGGATATACTAATATAAGCCGGAGTACCCGATGACCCTGGGTAGGTATATCTATATACTACGTATATATATATATAGTATAGTATATTATATATGAATGCATATAGATATTTTAAAAAGGAGTTTATGTAGAGGATACAAATATTTATTAAATTACGTTTAACAAGATGAAGAAAGTCAAAAGATTGTTATAAGATATAAAATATGATTTTGTTTTCAATAAGAAGAACCTCCCATGTAAAAAAAGAGATCTCGTTAGGTTTTTGTTCTCTAATTATTAATGATTTATGCCAGAACGCATAAAAACAAGAATTAATACTCGCGTTAACTTATTTACACCATGCATATGTAAACTCTCTGGGAAGCACAACTTCTTGTC
>JABUQX010112026.1:17500-19409 GCA_015478945.1 Trachelipus rathkii | reverse complement strand
GTTGTACTTCGTTCAGTTATGGAAGATTCGGGTGTTTAACCAGGTTCGCGTTTATCGTGAAACGCTTTCGGCGTTTGTGCGCCGCTTCAGTGGAAATGTTCAGATCGAATCGAATCGAATCCATATAAAAAGCTTGAATCCGAATCCGAATCCGGATTCGAATCCTTCCAATGTTTTTTTACAAAATTATACAACCAACCAAAATATGACATTTCTTTTCAAATATTTATGGGCCAGTTGAAGTAAAAAATTTATTTTTCATTTTAATTTTTTTACGACCTGATTGTCATATTTATATTCCTGTTAATTAATTAATTTCTTATATATATTTTATATATATATATATATATATATATATATATATATATATATATATATATATATATATATATATATATATATATATATATATATATATATATAAAAAAAAATAATATAATATAAAAATAACAAAAAAATAATAATTATATAAAAATATATATATATATATATATATATATATATATATATATATATATATATATATATATATATATATATATATATATATATAATATATATATATATATATATATATATATATATATATATATATAATTTATATATATATATATATATATATATATATATATGGTTGAAGTCTAGAACGTATGTCGCACAACGAAAGTTAAAGTAATGAACTAAATATTTTGAGAAATTTAATTTTTTACCTTTTTTTTGTAGAAAAAAAAAATAAATAAAAAAATATATCTCAAAAACTACAATAGCTACAGCGAAAAGGAATACATTTTTGGAATCCTGGTAAAATTTTAGATAGGGAAATGTAAAAAAAATAAAAAAATAAAAAAAATTATTGTTAATAATTATAGTAATATGATTAGAGAGCCTATTTAGAGACCTTTTAATGGTTACTCGTTAAAATAAATAGACTTTCTATTAAATTTTGCTTTTTTTTTTTAACGAATACCCCAAGGGTATACCGCACCGATGGCAGGAGTCGGGGTCTCTCGGCCTTCCGGGGAACTACGGGGTAGGACTAATTCCCTCCCTCCGGGGAGGGTCTCCGGAACCCCCGCTCTTTGGTATTTGGGTGTCGCGGGGGTCCTCTCCCAAAAATCAAAATAAATAAATTAATTTACTTTACGTCCCTGTCGCGTCGACCGAAAAGTAATTATTTAACTTTCAATTTTGTACGTTGATTGGTCAATAATAATAGAAATACTCCTTTTGATTGGCTCTTAAAGCACTCTTGTGATTGGCTCCTAAATGATTGTGCAATTTTGTTCTGTTTTAATTTTTTATGATTTTTTAACATCCAATAGATTCGGATTCGAATCCGGATTCGGAATCAAGCTCCGAATCCGAATCCGTGTGTGTAAAAATGTTCGAATCCGAATCCGAATCCGATCCAGCACCTTCGGATTCGAATCCGAATCCGAATCCGTGTGTGTGGAATGTTCGAATCCGAATCCGAATCCGAATCCAAGCACCTATGGATTCGAATCCGAATCCGAATCCGGATTCGAGAGCTCGAATAGTAAAAAGTTACTGGAGTCGCCGCTGATATATATATATATATATATAAAATATATATATATAAAAAAATATATATATATATATACATACCATATATATATATATATATATATATATATATATATATATATATATATATATATATATATATATATATATATATATATATAACTATAACTATATATATATATATATATATATATATATATATATATAAAAGCGTTCTCGAGGAGGATTAAGTTTAAATAATGAAATTTTCTTAATAAAAAAAAAAAAAAAGATTAAAAATATATACAAATCAATATATATATATATATATATATATATATATATATATATATATATATATATATATATATATATATATATATAT
>JABUQX010112026.1:0-10000 GCA_015478945.1 Trachelipus rathkii | reverse complement strand
GATTGAGGAAATGCAAGTGGACGATACAACTGATGTAGACTACGAACTAGACACATTTCAAGATGAACATCACATGATCAGTCAACCGGAGTTGAATGATCTTGCTAAAGACTTGGGTCTTTCTAAAGAAAAATCTGAATTGCTTGCTTCTCGTTTACAAGGCTGGAATTTTTAGGCTTCGGGTACTCATGTTACCTATTTTCGTGATCGTCATAAGAACTTCCTGCAATATTTTAAAATGACTGAATCACTTAGTTACTGCAGCAATATTGATGGATTGATGCAAGCCCTTGGCCACGAACATAAGTCAGAAGAGTGGAGACTGTTTGTTGATGCATCAGTCTTAAGTTTAAAGGCTGTACTACTACACATTGGTAACAATCACCCATCTATTCCCATCGCACATGCAGTACACATGAAGGAATCATATGAAAGCATGAATTTTCTTTTGTATAACATTCAGTACGGAAAATACAAATAGAAAATTTGCCGTGATTTTAAAGTTATTGGACTTACGTTAGGCTTGCAACTGGGTTATACCAAGTATCCATGCTTTCTGTGTGAATGGGACAGCCGGAAGAAAGATGAACATTACATTTACAAAAAATGGTTTGGCCACCTCGTGAACATTTCATCACCGGGGAAAAAATATTAAAACAAACAGCTAGTTGATCCTAAGGATGTACTTTTACCTAACCTCTTCACAATAACAACTTGACATCAAGAATTTTATTAAAAGTATGGACAAAGAAGGCAAAAGGTTCAAATACATTGTGCAGTAATTCCCTCGAATTAGTGATTCTAAAATTAAGGAAGGGATTTTTTTATTTTTTTTTTTTTTTTTACATTTGTCACCACCACTCATGGGCAGAGCCCTATTCAAGGAGGGGGCGTTGCACACCTCATAAGTCAACAACTAAAGCAAATAACGCAGATGAGCACAGACGCAGGCTTTTGAAGTGCTGCGAGAATTTAAATTCAGCAGGGAAACACAGAAGAAGAAGAGCAATTCCACAAGAAACAGACTGTCTCAGGAAAGAAGAAGCACCGCAGCGAACTGGTCAACACCTAACATCAACACAAAACTTCATGTCCAGATAAAGCACCCCTCAGCTGCTACGAGTGGCGGACGTAAAGGAGGAGGTAACGCAGTGATAAGCTCCACTCCGAGCACCTGCACTGATGTACCTATAGAAAAGAGATAAACAGCCACCAACACGCGACCGCCACAACAAGATAAGAGGTCAAGTGACACTTAGAAAAGTTCAGAAATAGTTTATAAGCCCTTTTGGGCCTTTGACTTGACCCAATCCAAAAGCCGGTGAACACCAGAGCCCCCCAAGACTATGAGCATCAGTACTCCACTACATACCTCCAAACAATTGTTTGTTGCATGGGTCCTCAAATTCGAGATCTGCTGGAAAGATGAAAAATTTGCTGAATGTCTCAACAGAACAGAATTAGCTGCCTGGTCTTGCATTTCAAGATGTATTCAAAAACTTTCTTGGGTCTTACAGAAAGCCACATATCTACAATAGACGCCGATGGTTGACCACCATCTTTAACTCGTCCAGCATTTACCAAAGCTCAAAGTCCATCGCCTACACATGCCTCCCTCTAAAAATCACTCTATCTCTCACTACATCACCTCCGATTCTCTCCCTGCACCCCAAATTTTACACGACACCGTCAGCCGCACCTGCCGACGCACACACGGCGCGACGAGGGTTTCATCAAGACATAGCGAAGATGGAGAAGAGATATCAAGGTAGCATGGAAATCTCCGCGTATGCGCTGGCGCCACCTACTGTTGGGACTCATTCAGCGGAATCACCCGAAGGCACATTTACACAACGGTAAACTCAAAGACGCTGTAGCGCTTTACACTAACTAAGATCGTTGTTACAAAAATATGTACACACAACATAGACATAACACACCAAAAATCTGTAAACATTGTAAAAAAATTAAATTGTTAAAAATGCAAATTGTTTAAAATAAATGTTTATATACAAAGTGTTAATTGAATGTTACTCAGCAAAAATTTTCCATAAAATTTTGTTCAATTCTACAAACCAGTGTAAAAATTTGTTAATATTGTAAAAAATAACTTGTAACAAAGGCATACCTCTTTACAAGCTAAATGTATAGTATACAAATGTTTTTCATCTGAATGTTTACTTAATAGAACAACCATTTACATGATTTAAAACAAAAGGTTGCGGACGCTAATTTTTTGCATTCACACTAAAAAATGTTAGTTAATAAATAAATAAAAAAAGCTAAATTAATAAATGACAAATATCTCGAAATCTGTGAGTCCCACAGAAAAACTATAAGTATATTCGGAATCAGCAACTAAAAACACATAAAAAAGTGTTTCGCAACCGATACAGAAAACTGAAGTGTAATTTTTGAAATATTTGTAAAATATAAATTCACAATTCACTTTGAAGTATCCGATTTTTTGATAATTTATCTCATCACTTTTTTCCGTAGTGGAGGCCGGGTTTTATCGTGCGATACTCCTATATCATCATCTTTCTCCTCTATCTTTCTTTCCTTTCTTTGACCTCTTTTTGAAGTCTTTTGAATTTTTTTCTCTGTGTGGTTCAGCTTTCTTTCCAATCTATATTTAAATTAGTGGGGATGTTTGATTTTACTATTTTATGGATTAAATTAAGTATATATTATATATACTATATATTATATATACTACTATAATATATATAGATATATATTATTATATTATATCATATTATAGGTATACATATATATCAGCTAATACTACATATCGTATAACTATATATTATATAATATAAATATATACTAATTAATAATAAATATATACTATATATATCTATCATAATATATATACTACTACTACTAAATAGATATATCATATATATAATATATATATTATATACTGCCTATAATATTACATACTATGTACATCACATATAGTAATATATATACCTATATAATATATATATATAATATATATATATATCATATATAATATATCATTGTAGCGCAAAGTTTTTTACCTATATAATTATATATATATATACTACTAATATTATATATAAAATCCGGCCTGAGCTGGGCCAGCCTATCGTGGATGCCGCGGAAGTTTCAACCACTAGTAGCAAAGCACGCTACCAATGTACTCATTAACAGTCTGAGTGAGACGAAACTAGAGTTAATAGAGAATAGCTCACGTTCTCTCGCTCACCCATTCTCGAACCTGGGCCCTCTCACTTGCTAGGCGAGTGCTCTACTTTGATTCTAGGCAGCGCTTCTTTATATATAGTATATATATTATATATATATATATTTTCATATATATTATATATATATATATATATACATATTATATATAACTATCATATATATATCATATATATATATATAGTATTTATATATATATATACTATATATATATATATAATATACATATATTATACTATTTAATATATATAGTTATATATATACTATATATATATATTATATATATAAAACTATATATATATATATATATATATCATATACTATATATATATATATATACTATATAATATATTATATATATATATATATCTATCTATCTAATCTATCTATCTTATCTTAATTCTATCTATCTATCTATCTATCTATCTATCCTATCCAATCTATCTCTCTCTCTCTCTCTCTCTGCTCTCTTCTATATTATATATATTATATATACTTATATATAACTATATATATATATAGTATACTATATATTATTATTATATATATATATATATATATATATAATAATATATATATATATAATATATATATAATATATATTCATAATATATAATATTATATATATATACTAATAAGTATAATACTATATATATATATATATTATATATAGTATATATATATATATATTATATATATATAATATTATATATATATATATTATATATATATATATTAATATATATCTATATATCATATATATATATAAGTAAATTGCAAAACTGCCCACACTCATTAATAATAAAATATATTTTTGAAAAAACATTTAAAATATTTTAAAATGTAAAAAAAAAAAAGTATACGTAAAGAATAGATATATATTATACTATATATATATATATTATATAATATATATATAACTATATAATACTAATATATTAAAATGTAAAAAAAAAAGAAATATTATATATATATATATATATATATATATATATATATAAGTGTGTGTGTGTGTGAAAACTTTAGAAAATTGCAATAAAAATAATTAAATCACAAGCTTTCGTTATCAGAACTCGACTCCCTTTTAAAATGATAAAATAATAAAAGGCTAAACAGTAGAAGGTAGAATTGTAGAAGTATAACAAAAACTCGGTTTCCAGATTTTCTTACAGGCAAATATGTTATAATAGCATTTCCACCTGTTACCATTAGCGCTTTTAAAAAAAAAAAAATTCTTTAATAAAATAATATTTCTTAATGCCTCCAAGTTCTTCCATAGAAGATATCACAGAGGAACTTTCCACATTTATCCTATGATTTTTTCTTCTATGACCTGCGAGTGCCGAATTTGAATCATCTATTCTTAGACTATGGGAATGGTGATATTTCCTTCTACTTTTAAAATCATTCGTTTTCCCTATATACACTGTATTAACAATCCATACATCTTATTGTATATACCCCAATAGTAGTAATGATCACGGAAGTAGAGGTATGCCAATAACTGGGGTTCCAAGAACCCCAGTGTCTTTCCATAGGCATTTTCGGGCCCTACCCGTGTGAATTACCTCCTGGTTTACTTTCAGGCCTGCCGGTTTGTTTTGGGGCTGTTCCCCTTAAGGGCCCCATATTTTTGTACATTCGCCATGTACGTGCGTTAGTGTGTTTATGCGTGACCATATGCTCATGTACTTTCATGAGCGTTTTTCTGTACCCCTCATAGTTCTCCCTCAACCCCCTTTGTTCACGTCATCAGAAGTGCTGGAACGAGGTTCCAGCTATACCAGCATTTTTCCTGGATGTATTTTAGGCTTACCTATGTGCTCATTTAATCTCCCCTCAACTTTCCCCTCCCCCTCTGCTATCCAAGCCGTGTACGTGGCGTAGCCACGTACATGGGTGTCGTAGTCACGTCCATGAAAGTAGCTGAGCTACTTTCATGAGTCTCAGGTTGAAAGTCTGGTTCGGTTTCAACTCGAAGGCAAAGCGAACGCGAACGCGACCTCGAACGTGATAGCCGGCGCGAAACCGACGCGGGCGTGCGCAATATTACCGCGCGCACGAACGCAAAAATATTTCTTTGGTTATTTTGTGCGAATATTTCAATAAAAAGATACTTTTACTGACCCTAAAGCAGTAAATCAGTACCTCAAACTACCCAGAAGACCAAATTCCCACCCTCTGTGCGATACGTCTTTACGTCTTTACGTCCTTAGGGTATATAAAAACGTGTTTTTACTGACCCTAAGGACGTAAAGACATTGCTCAAGCTAACTAGAAGACCCCATCCCACCCTCTGTGCGATACGTCTTTACGTCTTTACGTCTTTACTGTCACAACATCAATTTTTGTTTATTAAAAATGGGATATATACACAGAACATTTTTCATCAAAATAATAAATGAGAGATGTATCTTTAAACACTCAATATCTTGATTCTGTTCGGTCAAAGAAAAGATATGAGTCAGATCAATGTATTAGGTACTCAGATGTTCCCTTATCCGAGAAGAAAAGAGTTCCTGAAATATATAAAGAAATATACATCTACGCCTTCACGCCGTACTAATGTGCGAACATTCATCCTAAAAACATATACAGAGTTCTACTGCGCACCAACATTCTCCCTCACGAAATAGAATCTGTATGCATTCCTGAATAATGAGTACTCTACTTGTTAAGTATCTCTCCTCTACATAAAAAAATTTTAAAGCTGAAAACAATTGAAAAACGTAACTAATCATGGAAGGCAGAGAAAGCTCATCCAGTGTGTATGTTGATTCCTGTGCTTAAATCTCTATAAAAGTAAATGTTCTTTAAACAGACTCAAAGGGTAAAGCCTGCGTAGGCATAGGAAACTACATTAAAAAAACTTTTCCATAACGCCTGAAAATTAGAAATAAAAAGAACGTTACCTTCAGAAGGAGTGGTGCATTTTCCATGCAGTGTTAAAAAACAATTGGTACTTCTCAGTCATAGCACTTTTTGATAACCAAGTGACCATTGTCCGATAATAACAGAAGTTGGAGCTTGTACTACCCATAAATGAGTAATGAGAGAATGAGTATTATAATAATAATAATAATAATAATAATAATAATAATAATAATAATAATAATAATAATAATAATAATAATAATAATAATAATAATAATAATAATAATAATAATAATAATAATAATAACAATAATAATACACCCCATAGAGCTAAATACCGAACCACAACCTAAGCATAGCTCCTTACATGTAACGCACTTTCCGTCAATTCATCAACAATTACCTCCATGGAGCCCACATCCTTAGAACGATGCAGTTTCATATCAGCAACCTCTGCCTCAAAGTTTATATGATCCTAAAATTGAACAGATAAACAATTACGAGAAAGAAGTGTACAGAATATTAAATTCGGATATTAACATTCATGAAAAACGTGTCTTATATCAAGAAGCTGTGCAAAAGTTAATAGATCTTAAAGACTTACATCTACGTACATCCATAGATAATTCGTATCAGGATGATAACAAAACTATCAATGGATGTAAAACCTGAAGTGAAAATCAAAGATAGTTTTAAAAATATTCTGGAGGAGAGTTTACCAATTAGGAGTCGTAAACCGCGACAAGCTCTATATAATATTTTTAAAGATCAAATATCGTGGAATGAATTAGGACAGCTCATCATCGATGATGAAATAGTTAAAGGGTCAAATATTGTGGATTTGATAGCGGATCTCTCACGTGATTAGAAGAAGGGACCTGTAACCGGATGGTCAAGCATCAAAGAGGAACTTCAGACTATTAATTTTCCACTTAGTTTAATCTTGAATACGCGTAGATTAGCAGACCTGGATAATATTCCCAAGACACCAAGGCCCGATTCTAGTCCTTCAGGGTCGTCATACGCTTTGTAATGTTCTTATGTTAACAGATGAAGAATAAGAAAAGTGTCTTGCTGTTCTAAATGGAATATCTCTTAATTGCTCATGTATTTATATATATATATATACCGGATATATATATATATATATATAACTATAATACTATATATAGTATAATATATAATTATATACTAATATATTATATATATATACTAATATATATATATATATATATATATATATATTATATACATAATAGTATATATATATATACTATATATAATATCTATATATACTATATATATATATATAAATTATTATATTATATATATATACTACTATATATATATAATATATATAATATATATATAGTTTGCTTTATTTACCTGAATTGGCTGTTGATGAAGAAAATTTACCATTTAATAATTTTTTTGACTTATTCACCTAAAATACTACCTACTATATACTATATATATATAATATATTATATAATATATACTGAATACATAAGTACTATATATATATATATATATATATATATATATATATATATATATATAATATAATATATTATATATTATATATATATAATTATATATATATAAATATATATACTATATATATATATTATGCATATATATTATATATACTATAGTGATATTCACTATCACTGAGGTAATACTACTATACCCTAGATATACTCTATACTAGCCGTATGCTAGCTGACTAGGTGTATGGCGTCGAGCCTCATCACCCTACTCCTACACTGAGTGATGAGTATATAATGAACGAACGGTATTACCCCTATCTCTACCCTATGTTAATAAATACTACCCCGGTCCCCGACCCCCCTAACTCCGTAAACCCCCTATTATACACCATAATATATTACTTATGTCAGTATTCAAACATTTGCGCAGGCCAAGGTGTTGGTTGATAGAAAGTATTATTTATCGTGTTGAAAGAACCTAAATAGTTTGGTGGATTCACTAGAGTTTCGCTTCGAGAATTTTCATGGGATAGACAAAATTAAGAGCTATGAAAGAATACTTAGAGGGTGAAGAGGCAGTTCACTTCCATACATTAAACCCCGTTTCGCAAAAAATTCCACTCCACCTAAAAAAAACCATGGCCCATCACCTCGGATAATGTGTTGGCAATAGACTTAACAATGAAATGATTAAGTACAGTTTCATATATACGATGAAAGTACCAATACTATACTTTCACTTTCGCATGTTTTACTCTAGATCATTGGTAGTGTTTCAAAAACACGCTAGCCCATGGACCGCATGCGACCCACAAACGTTCAATGCGGCCTAGCCATCGACACATTGTATAAAATTATTTTCAAGATAATTATTATCATTCTAAAAAAAAAATAATATTAATCAACATATATATAATATATTTATATATAATGATCAAATAATATTAGATATATATTAATATTATATAGATATATTATATAGAATTAATCATAATATATAATATAATCATTATATAGATATATAATATATATATATATATATATATAATATAAGTATAATATAGATATTATATATATTATATATATATATTAAAAATATTATATATATAAATATAATAATAGTATATGTAAGTAATATATATAAATATCAATAAATAATACACTGGATGGTAAAATATATTTTAAAAAACATAGTACCAAAGGCTATTATAAATAATAATAATATACTTAATTATATATATATAATATATAATACCTATATAGTATAATTCCATAACTATAGATATCAACCTCCAAACAATATCAATTATATATAAACTCATGTATTATATTAATACATATATATATATATTAAGTATATACGACCTCTTTTTGGTAGGTACATACGTTGAATATAACTATATCGATAAAAAATATATAATAGATATATAAATATATTACTATATAAAATAAATATATTATTAAATAGGCACTGGAATTATCCTTTAAGGGAAGTTACATAAAAGTCATATTAAAACGACATTACCATCGCAGAACTCCACGTGCAACCCGGTCACGAGATGTTACGTGATTTAGCTAAAAAACGTTGCCAAAGATACGAGCGGAATATGCCACATGTATGCTTAATCAGTAATTTCCGGTAATTTCTTTTAAAAAAAAATTATTAATTATTTTAATAATAATGTACTCGAGCCGACGGTGGACAGAGGGGACAAGTCCCCCACCGTCGTCTCCCCGCTGAGGCCGGATGACCCGATGCTCTTGTCCATTCTTTGCCGAGTTAATCTTTGGAAGATTCCTCTTCGTTAAAAAAAAAAACTTATGGCAACCTTAACGCACACGCAATCTGAAAAAAATCTGAAAATCGATACATCGTTTCTCGTTCGATATTATACGGTTAACTACCCTTAAAGGATAAGTCCTATATATATATAATATATATACGATATATATATATATATATATATATATATATATATATATATATATATATATATAATATATATATATATATATATATATATATATATATATATATATATAATATATTAATATATATATATATATATAATATATATATTATATTATAATATATATATATAATATATATATATATTAATACATCGGCCCACGCAGGACTGGTTTTGTATCATAGGCACTCCACGGTAAACTAGTTGACCAACTGCCTCTAGGAAAACTTACCCGGTGAAAGGCTTTAAAAAGTTACAAGCAGATTCCCAGCAGTTCCAGACGCAAAGCTAACAATTGAAAATTAATAAGCGACTGATAACCTAGATATCTCTTAAATGGTGGCACAGATAGAGGAAGCGAATTTCTAAGGAGAGAAGTTTTCAAGAAAATTATTATCGGAATACGATATAAGGTTATTATAACCATATCTCTGT
>JABUQX010112025.1:12500-26973 GCA_015478945.1 Trachelipus rathkii | reverse complement strand
GGAGAATACTGGATAAACAATATAGCTGTTAAAAATGCTAAATACCTATATGAAATACTAATTGTTAAAATACAACTAATATAGAATATAATAATATAATAATAATAATTAATAATATTATGTATGAATATGTACACAATGTATAATGAATCTAATGATATAATGTACATATTTTTAAATAAATATAAATCTGCAAAAAGCTACAATAGGCTATTCAAGCGAAATTATGGATAATTAAACTATATTTTATATGGAATATATTTGTTATATATAATTTTTTATTGTATTATGGTTTATTATTATTATAAACATGTAATATAAAAAATATATAAATTAAATAATAATCAAAAGAAATATTACGAAAAATATATAAAATATAAAATATTAAATATATATAATAATAATGGCTATTACTCAACATGTGTTATTAAGGTAAGCAAAGAATAATAATAATAATAGATAATTACAATAATATAATAAATGACATTTCTATTATATTATTATCATTTATTGTTTTTTATTATATTATTATAATGTTATTATCTATTTTCTTAATTATTAATATAAATAAAATAATTTAAAAAATAAATTATGAAATTAATAATAAATATATAAATAATATAATATAATAATATAATAATTATAATTAAGGAATATAATTATATAAATAAAATAATTAAATTATAATATAATTAAATAAGTTAATAATAATAAATTAATAATAATAATTTTATATATAATATAATAATTAATATTAATATAATGTAATAAATAATAATTAATAGTATAATAATAATTAATAAGATAATATATTAAATTATTAAATAATCAATATATAAATTTATAATAATATAATAATAATAATATAATAAGATAATAATATATAATAATATATATATAATAATAATAAATAATATAATAAATAACCAAATAATAATATAATAATATATAATATAAAATAATAATAATAATAATATGAATATATATAATAATAATATAATAAATCTATCATTATTATTATTATTATTATTATTATTATTATTATTATTATTATTATTATTATTATTATTATTATTATTATATTATTATTATTATTATATTATATTATTATATTATTATTATTATTATTATCATTATTATATTGTGCTAGAATTTCATCAACCTTTTTAGAAAGATACTCTCCCATGTGTCTCTCATGCAAAGGTTCATGCAGAGGATAATACTAAGTTCTTTTTTCAAACTACATTAACTATTAACCTATGCAAGTGAGAATAAGAGAATGACACCTCTGATGATGTATCGGAACAGGTATCGGTAGTAAATGTTAATTTATTTCCTTTCAGTTGGGCAACAATATTTTGAGCTCCTTTCGTGACTGAGTGGTGAATCTTGTTAGGTACCTTGTTCTGATAACAATGTTGCAATATTGGAGAAGGTTTTGGAAAGATTAAAGTATATGAAGATTTACATGAACCCCAAGAATGTTTGCTGGCCGTCAGAGAGATAGACTTTTTAGGCTTTCAACATTAGCGCGAAGGGAGTCGACCTAGCCAGGAAAAGATCGATGCAATAGTGGATGTTGCAAAACCAACAACTATTAAACAACTTTGGGAATCTCTCGGTCTATATAACTTCTGCCGAATTAACATAGCCGGAGCTGCCCAATTACTTCAACCTTTGACGAAAATGTTGAAAGCCAAACCCACTTACACGAAGAAAATCTCCTGGGGGTGGAAACTGAGCGAGCATTTAGGGAAGCAAAAGCGGCAATGGTAAACGCCACCTTGTTATCTTTTCCCGATGAAAAAACTAAGTTGCTATTGTACACAAAAGTAAGCGAGCTTACGATAGCTAGTGCTCTAATGGGGGAAAAAAATGATCAGACGAAGGTCATCGCACTTTACAGTACCGTACTGAATGAGGCGTAGGTGGCACTACCACAGTTGGTTAAAGAGCTGCTATGCGTCAACAACAGTTTGCAAGAATATGCTTACCTAATTGCAAATAGGAGAGTCAATATCTGTACCAGCAACAGTGGATTGATCACAACCTATACAAAAAAGAGTGCCACGAAGGTGCATAATTTTCGGGAGATGAATTTACTAAATTCTATTGCAATTAGACGAAAAATAATTTATAAATAGTTTCACTAAAGTTACCTGAATAAAAGGTAATTTAGCATAATTTTGACACAAAAAAATTGGCTGAGAACGAAGAGTCAAAATATGTAGGGGCGCTCGCTAGCGCGAAGAAGGAACTCATCAATAGTGGGGGACACGTTTTCGCACTTTACGAAAAATTGGGAAAGTGGGCCGTCGCTCGTTCAGTGGTTACGCTGCCGAATGAGGGGTCGGAAGCGAACCCTAATTGAAAAAAAAGGGGTTGCAACACTCGCAGCGAGGGGCTCGTACGATCAGACTTAATTCTCCTCGAAATTCATAGATGAAACAAAGGTGATCTGAGCCCTTTTAAATAGAACCAGGTCAAGACAGGGGAACGGGAGTTTTGACCCTCGGCGGAGGACTACCTAATAATACCCGGAAGGGGGAGGAATATTAGAGTACCCTAGAACATAGCAGCGTAAAGTTAGGCCTCTAGAGGGCCGACGGGACTCTCGTTACCGTCTGCCGTCGAGCTGACGAAGTTATGATAATCACCGGAACTTAACTGGGTAGTAAATTAATACATATTTAGTAAAAAATAGAATAAAAAAGTAAAAAAATGTACACAAATTGGAGATTGAGTTAAGTATTTTAATGTTTTTTTATTTTATTAATTATTTTATTTAATTTTTTTTTTTTTTATCTACAATTTTCTCCAGTGACATCATATAATTAAATGGAAACTGACAGCATAATTCATGAAATGTAATTTATAACCATTTTACATAATCCTCATGTAGTACTATATTGTAGATTTTCGATGATATTAGAAGATTAATTTTGAATTATTAGATTAAATAAGAGGATATTTAACTAAATTTTAACAAACCCTTAAATAAATATTATACTATTCTGTATATATATATATTATATATATATATAATATAGGTATAACTATATATATATATATAATATATATAATATATATACTATATATATATATATATATATATATATATAATATATATATATATATATATATCTAGAATATATATATAGTGTATATATTTATATGTATTTATATATATATCTGTATTATATTATCAATAACGATTAATTAATTGATATAATAATACTATTATATAATAATTAATATAATCGAAGTAATATAATTTAACTGTTTCAATTGATTCCCAGTCGAATCATTTATTGTAAAACAATGTTTTTATAAGAGATCAATATGATTTATAATTAAAATTTATACGTACTGTATAATGTCTATAAATGAAAATTTTATGGATAAATTCACTAAAACTAAATAAATTATTTAAATAAAATGGGGAAATTTTTAAAATTTCAAATATATTATAAGAATAATATATATTATTATTTACATATATATTATAAACATAAACTAATAATAATCATTAATAATATAATAATTATATAACATATAATAAGGTTCACATAACCATATTTGAGGATGGTGGTGGAGTTTTTAATGAAAGAATAATAAAATAACGTTAAAAACCGAATTAAAGTTATAACTTTCTAAATAAAAAAACCAAAAAAATATAACTAATATTTATATTTTTTAACTGTCAATTTCATCCTAAAAATGTTAACAGGAAAAATTAAAAGAATATAAATAATAAAGACAAGTATATCTTATAATGTAGGTATTTATAAACAATGTATAGTGAAATTTGGCAATAAATTGATAAGAATACAAAAATGATGTAGATCAACAATTATGGAATAAAAATGTTAATATATCGTAATTGATTTTTTTTTATAAAAAAATCATGATGTTTTTGGATTTTTTCATTTATTTGATTTTTTTTTTTTTAATTTTTTGGCAAATTTTTTTTTTTCCAAAATTTATATTATAAAGCTACAAATAATTTAAATTGATATAATAATAAATAAAAAGAAATGATAATCAATTTAATTATAATGCTTCACCCTCTTTATTTTCTATTGATATTGAATAACGTGTTTAGTCAATCTTAGTCTAAGAACAGGTTATTTGAATAAACATAATAAATTTAGCCCGGGACTACTGATAGTTTCACGACATATTTAAATATAAAAATAAGAATAAAAGAAAATACAAATTAACAATCTTAAAATCAGATTTCTAAGAAATAATATAGTAAAATAAATTTAATTGATAAAAATAAATAATTGAATGTAATAATAATAATTAATTAATAGTAAGTTAAATAATTTAAATTAATTAATAAAATATAAAAATTAATTCATAATAATAATAATAATATAAATAATACTAATTAATAATAATATAATAATAATTAATAATTAATAATATAATAATAATATAATTAATAAGGATAAGTAATTATAATTAATAATAGCAATAAATAATATAATTATAATAAAGCATTAATAGTATAATAATAATAACTAATTAGTTAATAAACAAGTTATTTAACTGATAATTATTATATAAATAGTAATAATATAAGTCATATTTTTAATTCAATACGTACGTCTTATGTTCTTTTTCCTAAGAAACATTTTCAACATTCATCTATCTAAATAACTTAATACAAATAGTTGTATTTAAATATAATAAAAACAATAAATAAAATAAATAATAAATAATAATAATAATTATAATATAATAAATAATAATATAATAATTAATATATAAATAATAATATAAATAATAATAAAATGATAATAATAATATATATAATATAATCTTAAAAATATATAATAAATTATATTAATAAATTAAATATTAATATAATATAATAATAAATACATTATAATAATAAATTAAGTTAAATAAATATAATAATAATTAATTAATTAAATATTTATAATAATAATAATTAATAAATTAAATATAATATTTATAATATAAAATATAATATAATTAATAATTAATATTAATAAATATAACAATATGATAATCATAAATAATAATAATAAAATAGTAATTAATAATATAATTAAATATAATTGATAAATAATAATAATAATGAATAAATAAATAATTATATAAATATATAATAATAATAAATAATATATAAATAATACAATTAAATCATTAATATTATAATAATTAATCTATATAATAAATTATAATATATAATAATTATATAATATATATTATATACAATTAAATAATAATAATAAATAACTATTTGAATAATTAATATAATATTAAATAATAATGAGAGCAAATTGAATAATACAATTTTGAAGGGTACATTGGGTCACATAGGATAAAATGAGCAGAATTAAGAAAATAATGGGATGGGAACTGTAAATTGTAAATAAGATATTTTATATAGATGTAAAAAGGACCTCACATAATATAAGAAAATAATCCATTATTGGAATGTCTTAAATATAGGATACACTATTATAACCAATTACACTAATAACATAGAGATCATATTTAATTTAAGATATAACTTAATCTAACATTTAATATAATAAAATTACATTATAGTTAAATTAATAATACTCTATATTAGAATATTTAATTACATGAATAGCTGTATGTAATTAATACTAATAATAAGTTAAATGAAATAATAATAATTGAATTTCTCTATAGCTAACATACTATTTTTTACCAGTCTCAATATTAGGTAAATTATTAATAAGTGTGTGGCTATCATTTTAACTAAATAATAGTTAAAAAACAAGTGAGTCGCAGATCTTGTATTCAAGTAAAATTTCAAAACACACATATAACAGCCATGTCACAATTTAAATACAATCCCTTCAAAACACGTACAACTCCTAAAACTTATAGGAAAAATTCGCTAAACGCAAACCAAATAGAATTGTAAAAATCAAAAAAATCATTAAAATAAAAATCTAAAAATTGCTTTTTTCGGGTACTATTAATTTGGGAGCTCGGATTCTCTTCAGGTTGATGACTTAATTAGTACTAAGCTAGACGAAAGTGATATCTAAATACTCATCCTGAAATTTGCGTTATAGCGATATATTGAGTGAAAGTTATTTTGGGAAATTTACCTAGAACATCCATTTTGGGAGGCGAGGGATGGTATTTTATATGTTTATTCCAATTCTATATTGCCCGATTATGAGAATGGTATATCTTTTGCTCCTCTCGTGATTCCTTTTTTGGGTTATTAAGAGGAAATATTGGTGAATTGTTTCGGATGTCACTGCTTGGTAGCTTTATTGTGAGCAGAGAAGGGTGAGCTTGAGTAGAGATCCTTGATGAATATTATCGTATGTATTTGGTTTCTAGGTACAATTTCGTTTGCCAAAAGATCAATTTGCATTCTCCTTTTTGGTGTATTAAAAGGATATGACTACCTTTACATGAGGGTGTACACACACATGTGAAAGTTTGTCAGCAAAGACAATTTTTGAATTAGGTTGGTGGGGGGGGGGGTTTGTGTGTTCACGGTAATCTTACCGAGGGTTCCCTGAGATTATAAAAATGTAATATAAAATAAATACTTAATAATATAATCTTAATAATAATAATAATAATAGAATACCATATAAAAATATCTCAAATAATAATATAATATATAAATATTCTAAATTTAATAATTATATATAATCATAATATAATAATATAATAATAATAATAATAATAATAATAATATATATAATAATGAATAATAATACTTAAATAATATAATAATAATAATTATTATAATTAAGTATAATATAATAATAGTAATATGAATAATACTAATAAATAATTATACATAATAACTAAATAATAATAAATAGCCGGATTTTAATAATAATATATAATAATATCAATTACGTAGATAATATAATAAATAATAATAATATAATAATATAATAATAATAATAAAAGTCGATTTTAAATAATAATAATAATTAATCTAATAATATAAAAATAATAAATATTATTATATAATAAAATAATAATATAATAATAATAGTAGTAATAATAGATATATTATAATATATCATATTTGAAAGAATTAATATAAATAATAATAATAATATAATAATATATAATAATATAATAATAATAATAAGAATCAATAATAGAATAATAATATAATACAAATAATATTAATATAATTAGTGGCTGTATTTGTTAGCTCGAGGCTGATTATAACAAAGGCTTTGATAATTTTGTAATATGAAATTACAAGTTTACGTACCAGTAAAAAAGGGTTAAGCGGGATTATGAAGAAGATCCAAGAGGGTATAGATTTCAGAGAAATAAGCTGTGGAACAAGAGACTGATGGTTATATAAAGGATTTGCTAAACAGGAATGGAAACTAGCGGACTTGAGGCCCTGTTACAGAGGAGTTCAACCCACATCGGGACAAGGAACTGTCCTTGGTGGTTGACATTTCTCAGGCACTTCTAGGATATTAATACCGGAAAATCTGGTGGATGAAGTCATAGAGAAATAATGAAAATCATTTGGGAATTAAAATGACTTTGTTCTAAGATGGGGATTTCGTCCTCAGATTTATGCATAGTAGAGTAACAGAAATTTCATACAGAGGTTGTGATGTCTGTCAGAAAAACAAGAGCATTAGGAAGATATCTCCTGAATTTGGTGGATTTAAGGAAGTTTCGGAGAAGTTCAAACATCGCTCATGTGGACTTGTTAACCTACCGGGTGTTAGTACTGGGTTCTCAATTATCTGACTTTTTTATCGACAATTTTAGTAAATTCCCATTTCGCCTACCCCTCTTAGCAGGCGAGGTAAAGTAGCGTTTCGAGACTTCGGAGTTATTAAATGTGTTAATGTCTTTAAAAAATGGGAAATCGATTAATTTTTTATATACCGTTATATTTTTGTGTGATTTTCAATTTTTAAAGACCACTGTCTCGATATGTCAGGAGGAGGTGATAATTGCCAAATTGCCCCTCGAGTGAGAGATAACTTAGGTATTTGAATGAACGTGTTATGGTATAACTCATAACTTATATACAATCGAATTAATCGTGGATCAACGGCTAGTTCGCCAAAATGTGAACGGCTTAGTGAGTATAAAAAGTTAATATCATGGGAAACTAACAATAGTTGAGAACTGAGGTGGTAAATGGTCGAATGATATGATGCATGAAAAAGGGTTAAAATAAATGGCCGGAAATCTTGCACCTGGGCAATTGTATTGTTTGGAGCAATTCAGCCCTTGGATGAGCAACGAGTGAGGGGAGTTAACTTCCAAGTGGTAGGTTTGAGGTGGGAGGGGCCCCCCCTCCCTTTATCAAAATGGTATATAGGTTTCGGTATATATATATATATCACAAAAATATTGTCAAGTGCCAGAAGTTATTAAACAGAGGGGCACCTCATAAGTGCAAAAACGTTTTTCAATAAGTGCTTAATTTGAATCAAATTAGTTATTGGTTTAATATCGTAGGCCTTCATTTGCACCACTATATAATATAGATAAATAAATAATATAATGTTTACAGAGAAAATGAAATGTCAGGAGAAGATCTGTCCACAAAGTGGCAAGGAGATATACTCGGTAAGATTAGGTGAGAGATGTATTCAAACGGTGTAATTAAAGTTAATGTGGGGAACTGGTCAGAAAGAGCTATTCACGGTCTCACTTCCGTGTATATTGAGGTGCGAGAATAATAAAATGTAAGTATAAATAATGTGTAAAAAGCCATAAGGAAAGCGCCGTAGAGAATGTAGGAGAAAAATGTACGAAATTTAAATCAAAATATATAACCAGAACGGGGGGTGGCTGGAGAAACCAAGTAAAACTAAAATAGTGGGTATTCATAAATGTAGAAAAAAGGCGGGGTAAGAATTACTTATAATACTATAAGCATATATGCATAAACTTAGCAGAGTTAGCAAACGTGTGGTTTAGATTTAATTGAAACTTATTTTCAATACCTCTTATACAAAATAAATAAAAACTACTTATTTATTTCTTTTATTTCTCTATATTATAACTATATTAAACTTGCAAATTAGCTAAATAGCATACCTAAAATAACATATAAATAAATTATTGAAATATATTACTCTCACATATCAGAGTTGACTTTACCAATAAATGTCAACGGAATGGTTTTAGCGTACATTGGATTTACTTAATTTTAAGAATCAATTTGTCAACAATTGTTTTCTATATCATTTTTATAATATATAATCTGACTCAACAGTAATAATAATAATAATAGTGTCAAATTACCATTCAAAAAAATGTTGTTTTCCAGGACCACTGTGATTGAAGGAGACAAGGAGGAAATCGCTTGATTCTTTCAAGCGATTCCTTCTCTCTGAAGTCACCATTGTGAAGGCCAAATTTGCCTTCATTATAGCTATGTACTACCTGCTGAATACACCTAGTACCCTACTTACACACAGGGTTTTCCCACTGTCTATACCTACAAATTTAACTATTATTTTTTAATTTGTATATACGAAAAAATCTCTTCACGATTCTTTTTTGTGTGGCACTTTCAAATTAATGTTCGTAATGGGTATAGTCACAGGGAGAATGATGCCATGTAGTTGCGAGAAGAAATGAGGCGCGAGGTCCCATTGCGAGTGGGAAAGTCAGTTAGATTCCATAGCACAAGAAGAGTGGATTGTCTTAGCTAAAGTTACTACGCGACGCCTGAGAGTTGCCAAGCCCACTAGGAAATTAGATTTTAACTGGAATAATTTGTTTGCTGTTAACTTAGAAAATGTTGGTCATAAACTGGTTGAACTGAGTGTTTAATTAATTTGAACCCCAAATTACAATTTGAAGGGTTCATAAGGTGCCATTATAAAACTAATCGGTCTCATCTATTATCGCTAAAGCCTAAAGACTACTTGTGTTAAATCTAATTGCTTGAACTAACTATCTAATCTGGGGGCGATTTATACTATTGGGATACATTGGGGTTGTATGCCCCTGGGCCATTTATAATTAAATCAGCCGCTTAATAAAATAAAGAATACTCAAGAAGTAAACATTTCTCAGTTTTTAATTCCCCCTGGTTATCAGCCCGATACTGAATCCACAGGCTGCATCATATCAAGTGGTGATGCCAAGTACGGGGATTAAGTTGATAGGTTGTAAATAATAACACTTATATATATAATGATATTAAACATCTAATTTAAATATAAGAGGCCGGGTAACCAAAGTTTCTTCCAAGGGGGCTAAATTATCTGAACAACTTACCAAAATAGTCTTACATTCCTAAATATTTGTAAAGGTGATATTCAAATATCTATCATATTTTAGTTTCCTATAACTATAATTATTATATAAAAACATTTGATAGTTATATATATGTATATATATATATATTATAATATATACTAATTATAATATTTATATATATATGCTATATATATTAATATATATATAGATATATATATATAATAATATAAAATTATATTATATATATATATTATATAATATATATTTATTATAATATAATAATATGTATTATATAATTATATATATCAATATACTACTATATTTATAATTTACTATATATTATTAAATACTACTTATACCGGGTAATGCTTATGTGACAGAGCCCAATATAAAATAGAAGTGTGTTGAAATGACCTTATAACTCAATAAAATTATTAAATACTATAAATATATTATTATAGGGCAATAATTTAAAATATTTATCATAGCTATTAACTAGTATAGTAAAATATATTTATTTAACATAATTTATAATTTTTATTATTAATATATAACCTCATTATATAACATATATATATAATATTTATATATTATGAAATACTTATATATATATTAGTTCGGATATACGTTTAATATCAGATCAGTACACCTACTTATTATATTATATATATTTATATTATATATATAATATTATATTATATTAATATTACATATATATAATACAATTTATATATATTTTAAATTACTATAATATATTAATATTTTATATTATTAATATATCATTAATCATTTATATATTATTAATATTTATATATTATATTATATTAATTATATTAATATATATATTCTATATATATATATTATTATATATATATACTATATATTAATATATATATATCATATACTACTATATATATATATAGTATATTATTTATATATATAGTATATATATATATATAATATATATATATATATATATATATATATATATATATATATAAAATCTAAAGCCATTTTTATGTCTAGAGAAAAATTAAAAAATATATCATAAGATTATTTTATTTAATTATTATAAGAAAATATATATAATATATAGTATATACTTATAATATTATATTACTTGCTTATGAATTCTTATATTTTATATATAACTATATATTTTTTTATTAGATAATATTCTTTTAATATTATATTTATATTATATTTAATTACTATATATATAATTTGGTTATAAATACAAGATCATTTTTTGGCTCGGTTCATTTTTTACTATTATTCTTTTATTCTTTCATTCATCTATCTTATTATATATTCTCTTTTTCATCGTTTTTCATATATTTATTCTAATTCTATATTCTTCTTTTCTTCTTTCTTTTTCTCTTTATGTTCATTTATTTATAAGGCATACCTAATAATACTTTAGAAGGATTAAAATATTTATTATTTTATTATTATATATATTAATTATATATATTTATATTTATTCTATATACTCTATATTTATATCATTTAATATATAAAATTATATATCTCTTTTATATTTTATATATATATATTCATTATATATATATTTATGGTCTTTATATATATATATATTCATGGTTATATCATATACTCTTATATATATATACTATTTATCATATTTTCTTTCTTATTATTATATTATTATCTTATTATTACTTAAATCCTTATTTTATTTTCCCCAAGATCATGTGAGAGTGCAAGTATGACCTATGCTTTTGACTATAAGCAATCTGGAAAAAAGTAACAGCAGTAGAAGCAAATATAAGACAATAGTTATATTAGAATAAAAGCAAATGTACCAGCCTTACCGTTAACCCCTTTACTCTGTATCCCATATAATATATACGATCAAATGATATCATATACTTATATCTACGTTACGCAGTACCCTAATTAAAATTCCTATCTACTACTATCTACCTAGAGCTCGTATCACGACGTCCTCCTGCTCCGCGACGGATCCTGCCTATGGTTATTTAACAAGTTATTTTATTTATTAGTCAAAGTCATGATCATGGTTCATTTCAACCTATATTATTTACTATATTATGTTTCGAGATCGACTTGTGCCACATACAGGTTTGGGGCGTTAATGCTTTATGATCCCATTATCGAGGCTCCATTTTAGCCATCATCTCTTTAGGTGGTATACTATACCAATATAATGGTCCAATGATATTATCTTTTATACACTCGCATATTATCTCTATAATTATTTATATCTAATTATGCACATTATTATATCTTCTCGGTCACTCTATGCTCCAAACCTCACATATTTCTTCAAACAACTTTGCTTAGTAGAGAAATACAATTATTATATTCCTTCTTTAATCACTTGACTAATCTATCCCTACTTTTATTTTTATATTCTACCTTATAGTAGTCTCTTCTTTACTAAGCCGTATCAGGGCTCTCTTAAATAACACCTACTTCTTATACTATACTCACACTATTATACATTATCATCCGCTATATTTATATATTTTACCTACATATAGCAGTAACTTATCATAATTTTATATGCTAATTTTGGTACTTTATCATTTCATTCTTTTTTTATGGTTTAGTTCGGGTCTATTCCTCATATTGTGGTTTCTTTTAATCATTAGGAATTTCCTCTTCCAACATATTTAGTATACCAAAACACCATACTCAACATAATATACTTTATTCATTTTCATCTCTTACTTCATCGATTATTACTATTACTATCTTCTATTTTCTTTTTACCACCAATATAATACAACTCTTTATTAAATTTATCATACGTGTATTTACATATTTATACCATGGTTAACACCCATCCTTTTAGCAGTTTATAAGACCTTTCTTACAAACACTATATTTTTGTATTTTTATTGAAAGTATAGAATGATGGTAATTAATGATGTTATATATATATATTTGGTTATCTAGTTCTTTATATATTATTTATTTATTATTTTATTATTTATTACTATATATTTATTTTTATCTTATATATCTTATTATTATATATATTATTTACGTATATACTACTCATTATCTTACTTTATTATAATTACTATTCTATATTTTTTTTTATTATATATATTAATTATTACTATTTTACGTATTTTATTTTATCTCCATACTATTTTTATATATATATTATTATATACTTTATTCAGATATGTTAAATGTTTGTTAATAACATATTTAGGTATTTATTTAGAATAAAATCACCATTCCAGAATTTATATCGTATCATATATATATTATCATCAAGTATATTTTTCTATATCATAACTATATATACTATTTATTTGTTTCCTTTATTTATATTACTCTAATTTATGTCAGTTTTGGAGTTATTTTTATTTTATTTTCTTATATATTATTCTATATATTATTTTATTAATCTTATTTTATATTTTTTTTATATATGTTATATTATTTATTATTCTTTTAGGCTTTCTCTGATTTCTTTCTTGTTATTCTTAGTTATGTTTATTTAAAAAAATTATATTATAGTATCTATAAGTATTTATATTATTTATTTCTTAATATATATGGGATGATGGACTTTCTTTCTTGGCTAGTTCAGGGGCGAGGCTGCACGGTTTTTCCCTTTTATGCCTTTGAGTATCTGGCCAGCTTGGCTCTTAATGGCTATGGGACAAGATCTTTTTGGGGGACTTGAGGATTTTCGAGGTTTCATTGGATGATTGTAGTTTAGCCGAGGTGATCTGAGTGTATACTCGACTGGCATGACAACTGCGACGACCCGTTTTTCGTGCTTCCGTCGCAGTTTGGCAGGGCATGTGGTTGACAGCGGAGTCGGGAGATGGTAATCTTAATTTCTTTTTATATTAGTTTTATTCTTTTATATATTATACTTTTACTATTATATATTTTATTTATTATATTATATTATAGTTATAATATATTATAGTTATCTTATTATTTATTTATGTATACTAATAATACTTATATATTTATAATATATATCTATATATACTACTAATTTTTATTATATATATTGTTTTCATATTATCTGTATTATCGTTATATATATTCATTTACTTTTATATATATTTTATATTAATTTTATTTACTTTATATACCCAAGATTTCAATTAAAGATTATATTTCAATTTTCTTAATATATTTCTTTATATTATTATTATATTTATTATTTATACTTTTATATATATTTTATCTTATTATATTTATA